>VMDR010006697.1:0-44074 GCA_007922815.1 Macrotus californicus
CAGGTGATTTTTACCAAACATTTCAAGAAGAACTAACACCTCTCCTTCTCAAACTATTTCATAAAAATCAAGAGGTGGGAAGGTTCCCAAACTCATTTTATGAGGCCAGCATTATCTTAATTCCAAAATCATGTAAATGCCCTACAAAGAAAGAAAATTACAGGCCAATATCCCTGATGAACATAGATGCTAAAATCCTCAGAAAAATATTAGCAAACCAAATACAGCAATGCATCAAAAAGCTCATACACCACGACCAAGTGGGAGTTATTCCTGGAATGCAAGCTTAGTAAGACATTCACAAATCATAAATGTGATTCACCACATAAACAAAATGAAGGATAAAAACTACATGATCATATCAATAGAAGGAGAAAAAGCATTTGATAAAATCCAGCACCGATTTATGATAAAAGCTCTCAGCAAAGTGGGAATAGAGGGAACATACCTAGACATAATAAAGGCCATATGTGACAAACCCACTACCAGCATCATACTCAATGAGCAAAAACTACAAGTGTTCCCCTTAAGATCAGGAACAAGACAGGGATGTCTACTTTCATCTCTCTTATTCAACATAGTACTGGAAGTCCTAGCCATAGCAATTAGACAAGAAGAAGAAATGCAAGGCATCCGAATTGGAAAGGAAGAAGTAAAACTATCATTATTTGCAGATGACCTAATACTGTACATAGAGAATTCCAAAGATTCCACCAAGAAACTATTAGAACTGATAAATGAAGTCAGGAAAGTAGCAGGATATAAAATTAATATCCAGAAATTGGTTGCATTTTTATATGCCAATAATGAACTAGTAGAAAGGGAAATTAAGAAAAAAATCCCATTCACAATTGCTTCAAAAAGAATAAATACTTAGGAATAAATCTAACCAAGGATGTAAAAGACCTGTACTCAGAAAATAATGATACTGAAGAAGGAAATTGAAGAAGATACAAATAAGTGGAAGCATATAACATGTTCATGGAGAATTAACATCATTAAAATGTCCAAACTACCGAAAGCAATTTATAAATTCAACACAATTCTTAGCAAAATTCCGATAACATATTTCACAGGACTAGAACAAATATTTCAAAAACGTATATGGAACCACAAAAGGCCCCACATAACAACAGCGATCCTGAGAAAGAAGAACAAAGTTGGAGGAATCATACTACCTAATATCAAACTATACTATAAGGCCATAGTAATCAAAACAGCATGGTACTGGCATAAAAACAGACACATAGATCAATGAAACAGAATAGAGAGCCCAGAAATAAACCACCTTTGTAGTCAATTAATATTTGACAAAGGAAGCAAGCACATTCAATGGGATAAAGATAGCTTATGCAATAAATGGTGTTGTAAAAATTGAACAGATACATGCAGAAAAATTAAACTAGATCACCTTCTTACACCACACACAAAAATAAATTCAAAATGAATCAAAGATTTAAATGTTAGACCTGAAACCATAAAACCCCTAAAAGAAAACATAGGCAGCAAAATCTCAGACATTGCTTGTAGCAATTTTTTAACAGATGTATCTCCGCAGGTGAGGAAATCGAAAGAAAAAATAAACAAATGGGACTACATCAAACTAAAAAGTTTTTGCACAACAAAAGAAATCATTGACATAATAAAAAGACAACCCACAGAATGGAAGAACATATTCGCCGATATGTCTCATAAGAGGTAAATATGTAAAATTTTTATAAAGAACTTACAAATCTAAACACCAACAAAACAACCCAATTAAAAAATGGGCAAAAGACCTAAGTAGACACTTCTCCAAAGGGGACATACAGATGGCCAATAGACATATGAAAAGATGCTCAACATCCTTAATCATCAGAGAAATGCTATTAAAACAACAATGAGAAACTATCTCACACCTGTCAGAATGGTCATCATCAATAAATCAACAAACAACAAGTGCTGGCAAGGATGTGAAGAAAGGAGAATCCTTTCGCACTGTTGGTGGGAATGCAGACTGGTGCAGCCATTCTGGAAAGCAGTGTGGAGATACCTAAAAAAATTAAAAATGGATCTGCATTTTGACCCAATGTTCCCACTCCTGGGAATATATCCGAAGGAATATAAAACACTAACCCAAAAGAACATAAGCAATCCAATATTCATTGCAGCTTTATTTACTATTGCCAAGATATGGAAGCAGCCCAAGTGTCCATCAGTAGATGAGTGGATAAAACAACTATGGGACATTTACACAATGGAATTCTACTTGCCCATAAAGAAAAGAAAGTTTTACCTTTTGCAACAGGATAGATGGACCTGGAGAACATTACGCTAAGTGAAATAAGTCAGTCAGAGAAAAATATACCATATGATTTCACTCATGTGTAGAATCTAATGAACAAACTGAACTAACAGGCAAGACAGGGACGGACTCATAGATGAAGAGCAGATGACAGCTAGTGGCAGAGGTAGGAGGTGAGGGGGTGTAGGGATTGAGTAAAAAGGAAAAAGGACTCATGGACACGGACAACAGTGTGGTGATTGCTGGGAGGAGAGGGGTATAAAGGGACTAAATGGTAATGGAAAAAAAATACAGTAAAGATTAAATAAAAAAATAATTAGTGACTTAGAATTCTAAAATCACACTTTTAGAAGCTAAAAAGAGACCTATGTTATTAAACTAAAGTTATTAATAGTTCTTCACTGTTAAAGGGCACATAATGAATGACTTACAATCAAGATATCACTTGGCTGTCATTATTAATGTTCTCAGGGTTGTAAACAGTAATGCACATGACTTGTTAAATGAGAATAAAAGAATTTGCACCAAATTTTTCATCTTTTTAAAACTTTTAGAAGCACTTTATTATTCATTTTATTTGACTTCATATAGTGATATTGATTATAAGAATGTTTGAAAATCACAGTTTTTCCCTACACAGTACCCAACAATACCAGGCGGAAGGATATTATACCGAAGAACTAGGTCCCCTTATCCCCACCCCTGTGTTGCCTAGAACTTGACATCACACTTAAAGACAAACTGTTTTAGTAAAATGGGCACTACTGCCTCCGAGTGGTGGATTCTTCTCAGAGCTCAGATTCATTCATTTCAAGTCCTCTCAGGAGAGGTAGCAGGAGAGAATTTTGAGACTGATAGAGTATAGATCACTTGAAGTTTAAGGTTCAAATATGAAATTGTAGTTGCAGAACACGAAGAGTGTATTTTGTTTAGAGAAAGAGAACACACAAACTCATAAATGCACATAGTGGGCCAGATTTGTCCAGAAAACCCTCATTTCCCCAGGAAGCGGAGGGCTCCCTGTTTCTCGGAGCTTTTTTACCCAGACAATGCCCCGTGACATCCAGCCTCGCTGGCAGCACTGTCACCTCCCATCACCAAAAACCCCAGCCACCAGGTTTATTTATAGAACTCATCAATCATGAAATGCCTCTGTGGAAAGAACGCCATTATTTAAAATCATTAATGCATCATAGGTGGAGTATGTCTGTTTGCTTACTTCTAATAACAGATTTAGCAAAATTAGTCTGCTGAAAACAAAGATTTGGATGATGGTTCTGAGGATCTAAGCAAGCGGCATGGCAAGTCACTGTTCCTGCAAACTGCACAAATTTATTGAGAACCGCCAGCCAGCAGTGTACTATGCCCAAATCAGACCCTACAAATCAATATTTTGGATTTTGGATTATATGATGCCTTAAAGGTGACTCTTCCCTCGTTTCCTTCCTTGCATGAGCCAAACACACAGAGCAACATGAATAGGAATGGCAGCTCAATCTCTGAGAACACAGAAAACGCTAAAAACGCAAATCACGGAGAGAGCTGGGAAGCTTGGGGACAGCTGGCAGAGCACAGACTTCTCCAAAGAGATGAGCTGTCATCCATGGACAAACAATGGCCTCAAGCTGCAGGACAGAAAGATCTGAGTTCATGGGCTGGGCGGGAGGGTACAGAAAGCTCTTCAATCCGGACTGCCATCACAGAGTGGCAGGGGACAGGTAAGAACAGTAATGAATCAGTGAGGTGTCCAACCCGGTATTTAGATAAACAGAATGTGTCCAGTGGAAGCTCACAAAGAAAGAGAAAGGTAAAAGCAACAATCAATAAATCAAGAGATCAAAAACTGATACAACTGAAAGAATAAAGCCAATGACTTGCTCTTTAAAATCAAAATGAAAATGATGTAAAGCCAGGTAAACTATTACCTAATCTAGCCATTCTCAATATGAGCAATTTTACCCCATCTCCACCTCCAGGGGACATTTGTCAGAATCTTCAGGTATTTTTGGTTGTCACAAATGGGGCAAACAGGTTTGCTATGAACATCTGTTGGGCAGAGGTCAGGAATCTATTAAACAAGCCATCATGCCATTCTGACAGCCTCCCACAAGAAAGAATTGTCTGGCCTGAAACATCAGTAGTGCCAACACTGATAAACTCTAATCTAATGTAATCAAAAAGGGTAGAAAATACATATAAAGTAAAAAGAGGGATGGAGAAATTATTTAACTCATATTCATTTAAAAAACTATAAAGTGCTTTTACTCAAGTCTAAACAAATAATTTTGAGAATTTATATGTAATTAATGATTTTCTCATAAAATATGAGTTACCAAAATATCAAAAGAGACTGAGCAGAAAAGATAGGGCTTCTAAACAAATTATCATAGGAGAAATAGAAAAAGTTAAATGAAAGAGAGAGAGAGAGAAGGAAAGAGAAATTTTCTACCAACATTTTAAGGAACAGATAGCTCCAACACTCTTTAAATTGTTCCTGAGTATTGAGTAAGGAAGAAAGCTTTCTTTCTTTTTTTTTTAAAGATTTTATTTATTTACTTTTAGACAGAGAGGAAGGGAATGAGAGAGGGAGAGAAACATCAATGTGTGGTTGCCTCTCATGTGCCCCCTACTCGGGACCCAGCCCGCAACCCAGGCATGTGTCCTGACTGGGAATCGAACCGGCGACCCTTTGGTTCGTAGGCCGGCACTCAATCCACTGAGCCACGCCAGCAAGGGCACCTTTCTGCTCCCTTTAAATTGGAGTTACATATGATACCAAAACCTGACCAAGAAAACCCATGGAAAATAAAGTTCTGAGGAAATTTCAATTATAAATATTATGTAATAAAACATTATTAACCAGAAGAATCTATAAGCAAAAATACATGATGTGAGCTGGAATTCATATTAGTGATGTAAGTTTCAACATTAGGAAATCTAATGTAATTTACCATTTTATGATATAACTTACCACTTTAAAAAATCTTAGAAAAATAACATTATCATTTTTATTTTGTCCAGAAGTCATTCGATAAAATTAAACATTTGTCCTTTAAAATATAAATTTTTCATATCATGATTTTGTGTACCATATGCCTATTTATAAGACATACAAGCATTGATATATAGTTGTGTTTAGTTAATTATATGTATAAAATATATGCTTCTTCCTAATATGGTAGAAAGACTCTTTCTCAAAATAGATCATTTTAAATATGTCATAGCCCAAGACATAGAGATCATTTTGGACATGAGCACATGACAGGCACAGAACCAAGTGGGTTCTCTCACCGCAGGACTAAAAATGGTACCTTCCAAGAGGCGTTTTCCTCTGTTGAGTGCCCTCAGCATGGCTTTGCTTTTGTGACTGCAGGGCCTGACCAATTCTTTAGAGGTGTGCGGAAGAATCCCACCGGATGTATTTACAAAGCTATAAGCGTTTTGGTGCTGCTAGATAAGAAGGCTATGGAAAGAATTCAGAATAGAATCATCCAGTAAATAGTTGAATCCAACCAAACGTTAACAGCATCGGGGCCAGGGCTGACCATCTCAAATCCGATTTCAGAATTAAATAATGTATGTAATTATTTTACAATAATTAAGAAGGAGGTCGTAAAGCCACCCCATTTGACAGGCATGGACTTGAGGTCCTTATCCGCTTAATGCCCATTCAGGAGGCCCTGGGGAGTGAAAGGAATCACCTCCCAGCAGGTTACTCCTAACCCTTTGTCCTGACCAAGACTTCCAGTTATATGCAACCTCATTAAATATGGAAATAAAGACAATCAGTGCACATTGGGTATTTTAAACACTGGTAACGTTTCAGGGAATTTGAGTACTTCACAGATTAATTTCACCAACATCAAAACTCTTGCTTGGATGTGGAGGTCACGAGCACTGAAGATCCACTAGCCTGGGGAGCCCAGGGCCCATCCTTGCCACTATGCAGAGGAAGCTACCCAGGGGCAAGACCAATTCAGAAGGCAGAACCAAGAAATGAACAGACCCCTCTTTTAAACCCCTATTCTCCATTCTGCCTAAAATCTGACCTCCCTGAACTTTTGAAAACCAATACAGTCACTCCCCTTTGCTTACCTTAATTTCTCTCACTTACAAATAAAAGCATCCTGGCTCAAGAATTCAGAGCTCAGAGCACCTGACCTCTCTGATTTTCTCTTCCTTGAGCCCAGCTTTGAAGTTGATGGATGATGTTAGGACAATGATATTTATCCTTATGTGTCAGTCTATTTAGACACAGATACATTGTTGGTATTCCATCTTTAATGAGACTAGGTAAGAGTCAGGCAAATGAGAGCACTTTGAGCATATCAGTGAAGCTGCTACACATGCAAGGGGGAAAGTGACAGAATATCCAATGGGAAAACAGACAAAGAATATTAATATGCAATTCACAGAAAAAAAAACCAGACCCCTCTCTAATATCAGACAAATGCAGACTGAAACAAATTTGAGATACCATTTCACCCTCAGATTGTCAAAAATCCCAAATTTTTGATAAAATTATTTATTGGTGGGGATGTGGAAAAACAAGAAGCATTTTATACTGTAAGGGGACCAGAATTTGCAAGCTTATTTGGAGAGCAATCTGGCAGGATCCTGTGAGGTTCTGAGTGCACACAGCTTTTCTACTCCTGAGTATAGACGCCAGAAAGGTTTCCTCACAGGTACCCAAGACACCATGTGGGTTGAGTACAGCACTGGGGATTCCAGGGATGAGACCATGAAGATGTTGGTCAAAATGGACACATATACGTAAGCATGCCCCCCACACACAATTGAACGCTGTGCAGAGGGAAGGAGATAGGAAAGAAGGAACTAACTCCATACAGAAACGCAGACAGATCTCAAAACCCTAATATTGGTTGAAAACGGAAACTAAGAATCAGAATTGATTTAGGGCACAATACCATGTAAGTACATTTTCTAAAACAGAAAGCAATATTATATGTTTCTCATGGACACACATATAAAGAAACTTACTGGAAGTCATTTGGAAAGATGTATAGTAAATACACCAGACACAGGGGGAGGAATGAGATTGGGGACCAGGAGCGAGAAGAGAGGAAAATAACATAAAATAAAAATGAGAAGAGAGGCTACAGCACAAAATGATGGTGGTTATATGCCATGAAATTGGAGCGTGATCAGCACGGTTCCATGCATCTGAAAGAGCTTCATGGTCATAATTTGGAATTGAAAAAGGAACAAACCCCAAACCAATAGGAATAACTTAATATTTTCCCCAAAGGAAATTTGGGCATATAAACTCAGCAGAATGGCCGACAAGTACCACAATTTATCACAGATGCTAATGGTGGAATAAAATGGTAGCTTATGAAATAATACTCTGATCATAAAAAAGGGAAGCTAGGACTCGGAATTACATGAAACCATGATTGAAACGACATAAAAAGGACAAAATTGTGTGAGAGCACAGGAAAATAGAAATAGTTATATAAGAAAGGGGAATTATGAGTAAGTTTTCCTGTACTAAAAAGTCATTAAAACGTTTCTGAAAATAAGACATTAACAGAATATACAAATATGTATTAAAAACAAGAAGCACATCACAACTGGCCTCCTTGGCAGTCAAATACTGGTTTGGGCTTCGTGCTTATTTGTTTTTTCAAATTACGGTGGCTGGGCTTCCACCACATGCACCCCTCCCCCCACCCCGCGACCACGTGAGGGACTGAAGAAGGGCTAGATGCTGAAAAAGACCTCCTAGGAGATGGGAAGAAATTTGGCCAAACGTGAACTCCTGTTCTAGCTAGGTGCAATCACATGAGCAGCCATGATGTTTTCTGTACGCTTTTGCGTATTTGAAATATTTTATAGTTAAAAGTGAAAATAAGTCTGTGTGATAGGATGCCAAACACCAAGCTAAGAAGCTGGCAGAAAGCTCCGGCTTCCTTCTCCGTGCGCGTTTCTACTCCCCCAGGACGTCCAGGGTTCCTCGAGGCTTCAGGCTTCTGCCGTCCCTCTCCTGCCACCACCAGCCCTCCTCCTAGCTTTTTACCTCTTGCCAAGTTTGCCCATTACCATTGCTAAAGTAATCAAGCTCTTCTCAGAACCACTGGTCATTTTCACCCCCCTCAGTGGAGAATGGAGCACATAGTATCCTTCCAGGGCAGCGAAGGCAGCAGCCCCCCTCCCCCTAGAGCTCAGCCCAGGTTGTCCCACCACAACCTTCACGGACTGTCCTGCACGCAGGTGCCCTGGGCATTGGCACTATATTCTTGGCATCAACTGTTTAAGATGTCTCTGACCACTACTCAGTGACTTTGGGGACATTCTAAGAAAAAGGCTCTGTAGATACAAGAGTGGGGGAAATCTGGAAATCTCCTACCAGCAAGATCCAAATGTGCCAGATTACAGCTTCTCGTCTGGTTCTGCTGGGGAGGATCCTGGAGTCTGTGGTTCCCAAGCCTGAGACCAGAGCCAGGGTGAGAGCAGGGAATGGAGAGAAGTCTCTCTACTGCCCTCTGCGGAACAGTTTCCTTGACTTTTTTCCTAGCCTATGAACAATCTGCCTCACTTTTCTTGTTTCCTGGTAGATATTTCAAAACCCCAAACATAAAAAGACAAGATGCAAATAAAGACATCTTTAGCCCAAGATTGCAGTAGGTGTGAGCATCCTGCCCAAATCCAGGGCTTTTGAACATGGGGTCTCTGTGTGACCCTTTGGACTCCCTTGGTTCTACTGACATCTACCCCCTGCTTGTCTCTCCTCCTCTTCCTCCTCCTCGTTCTTCATTATCTATCTGATTATCAACCACAATCCCATGCTGAGTTTCTACAAATTTCCAGGCCTTGCCCCCAAAAAGCTAAAGGCAGTCAACACCTTCCTGACCACCAGCAGAGCTTTCTGTTTAGTTGGGAGAAGAGGAATCACCTGAAAAGCTGGGGAGCAATGAGTGTGGTTACTCTGAGTGTGAAGTGGGCATTGTGTACCAGCCCTGTGTGATGCCTCAGGACATTCAGAGCCTCATTGGACAGTGCTGGAGAAACCTGTGCCCTCAGCACCTCCTCACCAGGCAGGAGCTCAGTCCAGGGCTGTGTAAGGGCTGAGAAGGACCAAAAGTCAAGGTGATAGGGGGCTTTTTGTGACTCAAGGATTCTGCCCCCTTGAGCACACAATTGCTAGCATTTTCCAGACCTGGAGACTAAAAGAAATGCTATAATTAAGGGAAAATATAAGAGCGCATGATTTTAGGGAAGACCCCACACATGCTCTCTCGGAAGTGACCCAGAAATCAATAATTATACCGAAAAAATCAACCTGACTCTGACGGAAGGATTTGCAGGATGGGCAGGACCATGGAGGTCATGCCCTCAGGGAACCCTAGTGAATCTGTTATCCAGGTATTTCCCCAGAGCAGCTAAAGGGTTCCTGTGCTCCCAGTCCTATTCCCACACAGACTCCGACAAGTCTATTGCAACAGGAAGCGGTAGCTTTCACGTTAGTCTTTAGATATGCTTTTTTGTTTGAGTGCCCTATTTTTCCCCCAGAAGGTTAAGACTACATGGCTGTTTCAGATGTTTCCAACTAACACTTCAGGCACCCTCATTTGATCAGGCAACTCTTCGTTCTGAATACCAGGTAGCTTACATATGTTAGGATCCTGAATTTGTTCATCTAAGTTTTTACTAAGAATATCTGAATAAGGCCTAGATTCTTATTTTTTTAACTGGTAAAAAGAAAGACTCGTTAGTTGTCTCCTATGTACACGCTCCTGTGCTGAGCAAAGAACACCCCTGTCCACACTTCTGGCCAAGATGGAGACGTAGGCAGCTAGACTGTGCCTCCTTGCACAACCAAAAGGACAACAAATTTAAAAACAAAAACAACCAGAACTAACAGAAAATCAAACTATATGGAAGTCCAACAACCAAGGAGTTAAAGAAGAAACACTCACCCAGACCAGTAGGAGGGGCAGAGACAGGCAGTCGGACGGAGAGGACTCATGGCAAGGTGGCAGCTGGTGGACGGGACAGTCGTACATTCCCACGTGGATAAACCGGGAGGAACAACTGGGGAGTGAGACAGACCATGAAACCCAGGGTTTGGCAAGGGGGAAATAAAGCCTCAAACCTCTGACTGAAAACACCTGTGGGGGTTGAGGCGGCAGCAGCAGGAGAAACTCCCAGACTCACAGGAGAGCTTGTTGGAGAGACCCACAGGGTCCAGAACGTACACAAGCCCACCTACCTGGAAATCAGCACCAGAAGGACCCAAATGGCTTGTAGGTAGCGGAGGGAAGTGACTGAAAGTTGAGCAAGCAGCATTGTTCCCTCTCTTACCCCTCCCCCACAAACAGCATCACAACACAGTGACATCGGTTGCCCCCACCCTGGTGAACACCTAAGACACCGCCCCTTACTACATAACAGGCCCACCGAGACAAAAAAATATGGCCCAACTGAAAGAACAGACCAAAACTCCAGAAAAAATACAACTAAGTGATGAAGAGACAGCCAACCTATCAGATGCACAGTTCAAAATTCTGGTAATCAGGATGCTCACAGAATTGTTTGAGTATGGTCACAAAATAGAGGAAAGGGTGAAGGCTATGAAAAGTGAAATAAAGGAAAATGTACAGGGAACCAACAGTGAAGGGAAGGAAACTGGGACTCAAATCAATGATTTGGAGCAGAAGGAAGAAATAAACATTCAGCCAGAACAGAATGAAGAAAAAAGAATTCAAAAAATTAGGAGAGGCTTAGGAACCACCAGGACAGCTTTAAATGTTCTAACATCTGAATCACAGGGATGCCAGAAGGAGAAGATGAAGAGCAAGAAATGGAAAACTTATTTGAAAAAATAAAGGAGAACTTTCCCAATCTGGCAAAGGCAATAGACTTCTAGGAAGTCCAGGAAGCTCAGAGAGTCCCAAAGAAGTTGGACCCAAGGAAGTACACACCAAGGTACATCATAATTACATTAGCCAAGAATAAAGAGAAGGAGAGAATCTTAAAAGCAGCAAGAGAAAAGGAGACAGTAACCTACAAAGGAGTGCCCATAAGACTGTCAGCTGATTTCTCCAAAGAAACCTTGCAGGCAAGAAGGAGCTGGAAAGAAGAATACCAAGTCATGAAAGGCAAGGACCCACATTCAAGATTACTCTATCCAGCAAAGCTATCGTTTAGAATGGAAGGTCAGATAAAGTGCTTCCCAGATAAGAACAAGTTCAAGGAGTTCATCATCACCAAGCCCTTATTATATGAAATGTTAAAGGAACTTATCTAAGAAAAAAGAAGAACAAAAATATGAACAGTAAAATGACAACAAACTCATAACTATCAACAACTGAACCTAAAAAAACAAAAACAAACTAAGCAAACAACTAGAACAGGAAGAGCATCACAGAAATAGAGATCAGCGGGAGGGTTATCAGCCGGGAGAGGGAGGGGAAAGAAGTGAGGGAAAGGCACAGGGAATAAGAAGCATAAGTGGTCAGTAGAAAATAGACAGGGGGAGGTTAAGAATAGTATGGGAAATGGAGAAGCCAAAGAACTTAAATGTGTGACCCACGGACATGAACTAAGGTGAGGGAAGGATGGTGGGAGGGGAGTACAGGGCAGAGGAGAATAAAGGGGAGGAAAAAATGGGACAACTGCATAATCAATAAAAGCATAATCAATAAAATATATATTTTAAAGACGAACATCCCTGCTCAATATTACATAGCAATGTTAAAAGTTCTGGGTGATGGAGATGAAGGGCTAAGCGGCATGGGTGGTGGGGGGAGGGTGGATGGGACAGGCCAAATCAAGAATAATGGAGGAGCAGGAGGAAAGAAACAGCCTCTCAGGAAAATGAGATCACAGCCACCCACAGGCAGCCTTCAAGAGGCAGACAAAGAACAGAAGTAACTGATGAGAAAGAAATGAACAAAGTTAATCATTAAATCCACCATCTTCCCATTTGGTGGAGAGGGGGTGGGCTAGTTTCTGAAGCTTAAAAAAAGTTTAATTTAGAATCAATGTGAAGTTTTTCCTCTCCATAATATTTTGCTTATTTTAATTTTCACTGGTTGGAAATGTTCTTTCTAGAGAAAGTTTACAAAATATGTAACTTGATTTTGTAATAATCTTCTCACGCCCCAAAATAAGAATGTGCTAAGTTAAACTGGGAGGAAGTTACCATTGTCTTTGGCAATTCCACGTGGAGAAATTTTTAATGTATACTTGAAGGGATGGCTTATGCAGTTTGGAGTCCCTAGGATTTCACCTAACAGGTGTCCTGCTATTTTCGGTACCTGGCCCCAAAGCTATTAGATTCAGCCCATCTGAGAAGAACACGTATGAGCTATAGACACTTAGAAACACAGGTTCTTTCCTTGCTTCTAATGGTTTGGGGTTATTTCTTGACCACTTTAGGTCAGTACAGATGTTTTCAAATTTTACTATAAATTCTTATAAATACATCTGAAGCAACAAAACAAGAATACCAAAGAACTGCTGAAAAGCAGATAAGGGGAGCTAATCCTATTTAAATAAAGGATTATTCCACAATCCACTCTCAGAATAAAAACTCTTCTATCTCTCACCACAAGGTGGCGATAGCACCCCACTCATTTAACATAGATGACTCCAGCTCTCGGGGACTTTGGGGAGACACATTTCAAAGGTGAGAAAATGTGGGACATCTTTTCCCTGTGCATGTTGATTTTTTTTTCAATGAAGCTGAATTAATTGGATGAATATTTACTGAGTGCTACTCTGAGGGAAGCCCAAGCGTTCTTGGTTTTGATACAGACCTCCCAGAATTACCTAAACACAGAGTCTAGGCTTCTGGAACAAGACAGAATTTTGAGCGGGTCCCTGGAGTCGCCTGGCGTTGTGCTGCCTTGGGGAGCTCTAATTGGAAATGGTCTTGGGATCATCCCAGACGAAAATAATGTAAAGTTGCTTTCTTGGTGACAAATTAGCACAAATGACAGGGGTGTTTTAAGGCATGTCTCGTTCTCTCCCACTCGTTCACTTCAACTGTGCCCCCACCCCCACCCCACCATCGCACTGCCACCCCGCAGCCCTGCTGACCTCTCAGAAGCAATGCCCTCCCCATCTCGCCGGCAGCTGTGGCACTGAGACTTGGGCCGGGGCTGCCAGGTCCTTATTCCCTCGGGGTGACAGCTCCGCCCCTGTTCCACCACGTCTCTCCCTGGGGTGGCCCTTTCTGTTCCCAGCATGCTCATCATCTGGGAACACTCTCATAGCCCAGTCCTGCTGAAGCTCAGCCTTGACAGCATTTTTCTTTCAAAAGTGCACTTTAATATAAGGTAATTCACTTGAGTTCGTTTGAACAAACATCGGAATAGAGTACATTAAGAGTACATATGTTAGCTCTATGATATTTTGGGCATAGGTATTTTTTATTTACTCAAAGTGTATTCTTTCATTCTTCTCTCCACTCAGAACATATAGCCCATTCTGCAACCACCTTCTCACCAAGTTTGCTCTCTCCCTGCTGCCATGTCATTTTAACAGCTCCATGCCAGCGCCATTTAAAAGTACAGGGCCCCTTTGTGCTTCCTGGGAGCCAGACCATCTAGGTTAGTAATTCTAATTCAGAAGTTTACCAGCAGAATGCCCTTGGGCAGGTTCCCTAACCTAGCTGAAAGAGTACCACACAGAAGGCTGTGAGGGATTGATGGAGTTCCCACGTGCACAGCACGTGGTCCGATGCCACGGACAAAAGAAAGGCTCAGTGAGTTTCCGCCGTTCATGTTCTTACTGCTCCATGTGTCTGCCAGCAGTTTCGCCTCTGTATTAAGCGTGTCTTTTTGTTCTGAGTCTTTGACATGCAGGGCCTTGTTACACGGCCCCTCTCTTTGCCCTCCCCGGAGAGTCTCACCAGGCCCAGGCGAGACTGCCTCTGGCAGGGCTTGCCAATTCCTAGAGATGGTTCAAG
Source organism: Macrotus californicus (assembly GCA_007922815.1). NCBI lineage: Eukaryota > Metazoa > Chordata > Mammalia > Chiroptera > Phyllostomidae > Macrotus > Macrotus californicus. Next base: position 14,223 of record VMDR010006697.1, read on the forward strand.
ATTCACGGGCAGCGTGCCTTTCATGGGCAAACCAACACTCCAGGACCCACATCCCAACCCCTTCTTTTATCTGGCTCTCATGGGGCTCTCTCAGGGGCCACTGTTCCCCTGTCCCAGTCACCACAGAACCAGGCACCAGACACCTAGAGACAGCCCAGGCCCTGCTGGAATCATTTGAACTAGCCAAGCCTCCACCGGCTCGCCCTGCCTGGCCTGTCCCTGTCCCCTTCCACAGAAACCACAACACAAGCTCCTGCCCACGCTTCCCCTCACTCCCAGGCCTCCTGACTGCCCATGCGGCTCTCCCACGTGGCCCTGCCTCCTGCGGTGGTGGCGTGCCCCCTCCTCTTGGGGACAGTGATAACAAACTCTCCTTTAAAAGGCAGTTATCTCCTGATCTATCGGCCTCACCATTCCTGAATAATAATAAAACCCACATTTTAAAATACCATTTTAACAAGGTTGAAATATTGATGTTTTTGATGTTACTGCCTGTAGACATGGTTGCCAATATAATGCATAGAATTATTCTTTAATGTCTCTTATGAGCTAAACACTCCATTGTGTGATTTGGGGGATACAATAATTGAACGCAATTTTCAGTTTTCCTGATCTCACTGCCCTGTAGATGAATCAGATACATGTGCCACAGAAGTAACTGGGACCACGGGACAGACTGCCAGTCGCCGATGTGCACATGTGGGGACCTCGTGAGAGGGTAAGGAAGGGAAGGGTCATCCTAGGCAGAGATTATCATTATGGATGAAATCCAGCATTTTTACTTCCCCTCACTTATTCTACGTTTCTTTATTTTGCACAACGAAGTCTTTTCAATGTTGACGTGGAGATTAATAAGGACTTTTAAATATTTTTTTTTTTAAACTTGCACTTTCTCGATTCGTTCAAGTGAACCGCTGTCGCCTGACGTGGTTTTTATGCTCCTATAAAGCAAATTATGGCTTTTTGTCACACACAATTCCCAGACAGAAATGACACGTCAGAACTCATTTATACTTAGAAAAATCCATTACAAGTGTGGGTAACGTGTATTTGGCGGCCAACTAACCTCACCCGGTGACAGCCTGGTGGGTTGTCTGTTCACTTGGCACAGTTTGCCTGCAATGAAAATTAGCAAAAGCATTTAGAGATTTTTTTTAAAACTTTTTGTTAAGTAACTCAACTGCTTCTGTGGATTATCTTTTTTCTTCTTACTTGAGAGTGATTTTTATGAATAAAGTAGTATGCAAACATAACAATCTAGTTACCATTTCTGTTAAACATCTGCTTGTCTCTAATGTAGGGGAGTCATCTCACATAAAATTATTGCAGAGATTTTTTAATACAGATTCCTAGGTAGTCCCACTAAGTCTTCCTCATGAGGCTCACTCCCAATGACAGGTGTCTCTCCTGCCTTTTTCTGGTTGCTGTCTCCACCTCTCTGAGGTCAAAACAGCCCTGACTTCCGGCATGGCCTTCTATCCACTGACCCCTGCCTGCTGCCCCCAAATGGAAGCTCTCCAGGTCCCTGCTGGCCCATAAGCTGCCCCGTGCAAATTAGGAGAAGGGCACTTCATAAGTGTTCACAAGTGTTGGCGAGGTTGTGGAGAAAAACGAGCCCTCGTTTGCTGCTGGTGGGAATGTCGACGGGTATGGCCACTGTGGAAAACAGTAGGGAGGCTCCTCAAGAAATTAAGACTAGAGTTCACCATATGACCCAGCAATCCCTCTTTGGAGCAACTGCCAAAAAAATTTGAAAACATTTATTTGCAAAGATATATGCATTTCCATGTTCTTTGCAGCATTATTCATGGTGGCCAAGACATAGAAACAACCGAGTATCCGTCAGTAGGTGATTGGGTGAAGAAAAGTGGTACACATGCACAGTGGAATATTTCTTAGCCTTAGAAAATGCTGAAACACTGCCATTTGTGACAACATGGATGGATCTTGAGAATATCATGTTAAGCAAAATAAGTCAGATGGAAAGCGCCGAGAACCACATGATTTCACTGCTGTGTGAGACATAAAACTGATAGCAACAAATGAACAAACGAGAAAGCAAACAAAAGCTCCTAGACACAGACAATAGGATGGTGGTTACCAGAAGGAAGGGGGTGGGAGGGAGTAAATATGTGGTGATGAAAGTAGATTTGGCTTTGGGCGGTGGGCACACAATACAGGATACTGATGATGTATCATAGAATTGTGCATTTGCAACCTATATACTCTTATTCACCAATGTCACCCCAATAAAACTAGTTTTTGCAAAAATAAAAAGGGCTCTTTTCTTTACAACTCTCAATGCCACCTCTAGGAAATTGTCCCAACAAGCAAGACGAACACATGCTCAGAGACAAAGGCACCCAGGCATGTGAACGGATGCACAGCCTCGCTTCCCCCGACCGGGCCCTGCTGGCACCTGTGAAAGAAGATGCTCCTTCCTCGTCCATCTCAGCACTGGGTGCCCGTTGCTGAGAACAGTGACGTAGGACTTAAGTTCATGAATGGCTTGCATGTCTTATTAAATAAGGTTTCTGGACAAGTCCAATCATCATGTCACTTTCTGCCACTTGCCTCTTGGTCAACTCTCTGAACGAAAGCAAAACAGATGGCGTTTGAGCTGGTAGAGTGGGAACACCCCAGCACTCACCCCCGTCGGTGGGCTGGGGTTCATGTGCTGAGCTGGTGTTTCTGCTTTTACATTCCTTTCCTTATTCTCCTCACCACAGGTACATGGGAAGATGGAAACGCACGTGCAGGACATGCGCACCTACACTTCGGGAGGGCCGAATAGTGCCGTAAGCACTGCTGTGGCTGGCAGAGGATGTTTGCGATCACCACACCAAACGAATGAGGCAAATGGTAATGGAGGTCATTGCAAACAATCAACCTCACGTAAGTTTATTCCTTAACGCTACCTACTTGTTAGTACTCTACATGGAGTCAAAGTAATAGGGTTTTAAATAGAGTATGAGATGAGTAATATTCACATTTTCTAAAAGAATGAATTTTGAGATCGTCTATATTACTGAATCACATGCTCACAGCATGTGTTTCTTATGCCTTTCCACCACCAAACACACGCGTGCACACAGACACACACAGCTTAATTTGGTGGGAGTTGAGGGTGTCACAATGTGACTGTGCCCGTGGACGTCATCTCTGTTTGTGTGAAGACAGTTGAGAGCCATGGCGTATTGGTTATCTATGGCTGCTACAACAAATTACCACAAACACAGTAACTTGGAACCACATACAGTTATTGTCTTATAATCCTGGAGGCCAGATGTCCAACGTGGGTCTCTGACAGGGCTGAGATCAAGGTGTCCCAAGGGTCAGGGCTGCTGGCTCCTTCCTCAAATCATGTCACACTTCTTCTCCCCATTTCTATCCTCACATCACCTTCTGCCCCTTCTGTGGTCAAATCTCCCTCCACCACCAGAGGGTCCAGAACAATCTCCCCACCTCACAGTCCTCAATCACCTCTGTAGTGTCCCCTTCCCCTTGTAGGGAAACATTCACAGATCGCAGAGATCAGGAACCGGAGATGTTTGGGGGCTGCTGTCCAGCCGACCACAAAGGTGAAGCAAGGAAGAGGTCAGGAATTTGGACCGAATAGCCTGTGCTCCACTTCCAGGTTGTGCAAGTTACTTCCACTCTGCCTCAGTTTCCTCATTTGTTAAATGGGGAGAATAACAGTACCTCCCCTGTACAGTGATCCTGAGGATTTAAATGGGTTACCATATGTAAAAGTCTTAGGACTTGAATTGTGCACAAAAAAAATCTAAGAGTGCCTCACATACATACTGAGTTCTCCTGAGGATTATCCTCATCCTACTAAAGACCCGTGTGTCCCCTGAACACACACACACACACACACACACACACCCCAGTCTCACGTTCTCTTTTCTCCAAGGGCCACACCTTGGTTCCAGCCCAAAGCCAGCGGGCTCTGGCTCCCAGCCCGTGTTGGCTCAGGCGCCATGTCTGAGCTCCTCTCCCATGGCAACCTGTGCTCAGAGTAGCAGGCACTTGGTGTAGCCCTCGTCACACTAAACAAAAGGTCCTGTTGCCATGGCCATAGGCAACTGAGAGTGAGATCTTGGGCCTGTTCCTGCCCCCACTCATGTTCCTGTGATAGGCTTTTGTCCCAGCCGGCTCACTTCCCGGTCTGCATCAGCACATCACCCAGAGAGACACCGCACTCCTTTCTGCCTCCGGTCTCTCTCATGGGATAGAGCCGGACCAACGGTCACCCAGCTCTCCAGGGGCTCGCTGCACCTGTGGCAGTGACCTGGCTGGCTCTTTGGGCAACTGTGACCTGGGGATAATTAAGCACACACTACAGAGTTATTGACTTAAAGATGCAAAACTTCTGCCTTTGTGTGGAAACTGAGGCTCTGGTGCCGATTTCCTAAAAAACATCACAACATCTCTCCTCGCTGCCCCTCCTCTTCACTCTACTTGGAAGGAGAGAACTGGTCACAGCCACTAGTGACAGGCAAGAGGACATTAGTATATTTCACTGTATACCTTTCTATTTTCAGCCAGTTCTGTGGGCTTTCCATAGAAGTAACCTTACAAAACCTAACGTAGGCACAGAAATTTATCAACTCAATTTTAGGCCTATGTAGGACAGAAATATGCCAGTCTGTCAAAGGTGTCCAGCATATTAAAGTCGAGAGATGGTAGAAAAGCAACTCTCAGACTTAATAAAGACCTCCCAGGATACAATTACATTTTGATCTCTCTTCTAAATTATGCTCACAACACAAGGGAAAAAATTTCCTTGAGAAGTGGACTTCAATCGCCTCCTTGGGATACCTCCCTTTTGCATATGCAAACTGCAACTATTCCCCAAGTGAAGTCACACATTAACTCGCTCAGCCTCCCCGAGACTTCCATGGGTGTGACTGAGAGCAAACCCTGGCCCACACCGTGCGGCGAGAGCTGGGGAGTAACCGTCCGCGGAGGTGCCTGGGTCTCTAATTACATATCTCGCGATCGGTGCCCCGTCTGGTTTTCCTTCCCTAGCAGTCCTGGGCCAGGTTTTATAGGGCAACGTCTGCGGCAAGGCGGTTATGTCTTTATGTTTTTGCACTTGGGGAACATTTCTGTGGTGACTGCGAGGCCCTTTGAAAGCCTGCTCATTTAGCATAGCAATGTGCAAAGTAATGGAAACCTGGTTCTCTGGTGTGTGCACTGACGGCTTTCTTCAACAATGCAAGGAGCCCGCCCCCCCTGCCCCCATGAGGAAGCTGCAAGAACCGACTTAAACCCCTCTGGTTCCCAGCCAGGCACACAGCTCCTCCACGACTAGCTCTGTACTAATGGTGGTCAGGGCTTGAGCAAGACTTGCTAAGGGGCCGTTGGAAACCTCCAGGCACCCGTCGGTGGTCACACACAGACCCTCAGAGCTGTGGGCGTCACCGTTGTCATTTAATTATCTCTGTAGCTGTGAAGTGTCTCAGTAGGAATTACTCCATTAATACTTCTTCCCAGCAGGTGTTTCAGACTGATGAGGCGGCTGCTCGGGTGGTGGAGCATGTTAATTATGATTTTTTAAATTAGATTGAAGGTAGTCGACAGCAAGCTTTAGCCTGCTACTTATCCACCTGTTGGAACCAGTTCAGTTAGTGGCCCTCTGATGCCTCTTTCGTGCCTCAGTTGTTCAGGACCAAGTTAAGGAAATAAAAATTGAAAAAGTGACTGGTCTGAAAAAGGAGAATTAGACCAAAAAACAAAAACAGAAAACTGAAAGGCTCTGAGCACAGGTGGTACTAGCTTAATCTGTAATTTGAGATGAGAAAAATATTGGGGGGGGAGCTAAAATTATTTACAGATGAACAGGCAATTAAAATAAAACTAAACCTATGCAGTATGTATCCATACATGTCTTTATCTGCCATGAATTCCTAGGGCAGCATGTAGCACGATATTATGTCACATAAATTTTGTTGCTCTGAATAAAAGGATGGCGATGATCACCCAGAATTATGAAAACCAGGCCTCAGAGGGAGTGCGCATTCAAATGAGGGCTAGGGATACATACAGGCCCAGCACTGAGACAGTGGGTTAGGAACACTACCAAATGTGTGGATAAAATGCTGACCCGATGCAGTTCAAGATCAACTCTCATCCTTTTATTCAATCAACTAACACTCACTGAGCATCTACTCTGGTTCCCGCTACTGTTTTAGGATTTATGGATATAGTTATGAAGATGACGCAGAGGTACTACCTCTGATGGGATTTATATTTGTATGTGAGTGTGTTTGTGGTGGTGGTGGAGGGGGGTGAATGGGAAATGGCAGACAACACAAATAAGTAACTAAACTAACCCAGAAAAGATCACATAATTATAACAGCTCAGTAGTGTGTTGAAGGGTAGCCCCCCAAAAGCTATTTCCAGATCCTAACCCCTAGAATCTGTGAATAAGACATTATTCGGAAAAGGGGTCTTTGCAGATGTAATGAAGTTAATGATCTTGAAATGAGATCATCTTGGATTATCCATGTGACCCCTAAATCCAATGGCAAGTATCCCTATGAAACAGAGACCGACACACAGACCAGAAGGTGACATAAAGATGGGGCAAGGCCTGGAGTTTCGCAGCCACAGCCCCGGAAGTTGGAAGAGGAGGGAACGATTCTCTGCCTGGGTCTCCCGAAAGAATGTGGCCCCACCAACACCTCGAATTTGGACACGTGGCCTCCAGGACTGTCAGAGAACATCCTTGTGCTGTTTCAGGCCAGGCCTTCATGGCCGTTTGTTACCACTGCTCCAGGAAACGAATGCAAGCTCCAAACACAGCAGACTGGGGGAGGGCAGATGCCGGAAGGTCTCCTGTGTTTTACAAGCATATTCTCCTCAAGGAAGAGGTGACCGAGTCCAAGGTCCCCCTCACGGGAACCGTGCAGAGGGTGCTCTTCCTCAGTTACCAGCTACAGTTTGGGCCAGGAGTGGATGCCTGTTCTTGTTGCCTGCCAAGCATCTCGCTTCTTCTGATTACTAAAAAAGCCTCTTTCCTGTGCAAGAGCCACGTTATTCAAGTGGGGCTGACTCCTTCCCAGTGACCTCCCGCCCCCTCCTCAGACCCCAGCTCTCATTCACACAAATAGACACAGACCCACAGTCTCACCTACGGGAGAACGCAATCATCCGGACACAGTGATTGGTCCAAGTCACTCAGTGCGAGCAAATCAGCGACTACCTGGGAATTTTCTTCGGGAGCTCTGAAAAAAGGCTCCCTCTGTCCACTAGGGGGCTCTGCTGGTGGGATGTGAAGCTGGGACTGTGGTTCCTGGGCATCGTCTGTTAATTAAAATGACTCAGGACGTTTCCTTCTTTTTCCTTTTTGTATAAATTAGTTCTCAATCTCTCTTGCTGATAAATGAAAGGGCTCTAACTAATTTGAGGCCCTGTCCCGATGACCTAGGCCAGACCACGTGTAGCCCATAGGATTCTTTTTGTCTAGGCTGGACAGAAGTTCAGAGGCAGACTTGCTTTTCAAAAAAAAAAAAAGAACTCCCCTCCCCCAGTGGGTGCCACCTTGCGTCCTTCTTAGCCTGACACAGGGGAGGGAGCAGGTCTTCTCGATGTCACAGCCATGAGGGAGAAACTAGAAGCGACCCAGAGAGAAAAGAATCCAAAGAATCAAAGCCAAGAGAACTTCAAAGAGACACTGAGCCCCCAAACAAACTGTTTTTAACGACTTTGTTTATCCCTTTGAAAATTCAATTCCCTAATACGGCGTCCCAATTTTGTTCTTGCCTTTAACTTCTATTAGTGTTTCATTCCATATCAGTCTGTTATTTGGTGCAAGAACAGAACTGATCCTGGCTGATTGGAGCTGGGAATAAATTTGTCAGAAGGCTAGAGAAAGGGGCTCAGAAAATGCACAAGAACAAAAAAAAACAAAAAAAGAGGATGAATGAGCAGAACCACAACCAAACCAGGCCCTGGAACCAGTGTGGACTTAGGGCTCCATGGCCAAAGACTGCCATCTCTCTTTCTGGGGCCAGAGGGCGGCTGCCTCCCTCCCCCCATCCTAAAGAAGTCTCCCCATCCCTGAGGAGGAGCAGCCACACTCTAGTGAGAATACACCTGATTGGCTGAGTCTATGTCTCTTGCCCACGTCAGGAGAGGGGCATAGGGGACGTGTTTTAGGTGGGCTCTGCCTCACACTGTTCTCCCATGAGGGAATTTCCTGAACGCACATTAATTTTTAAAATATCTCTTTTGTCGGCAGATGGTGCAGTTGGGGCGCTGGTCCACCCCCCTTTCTAAATCAAGGTGCATGCAGCCCAAACCCCCTGCTCTACTTCCCATAAGCAGTAAAGGCCATTACAAGTTTGCAAATAATACCATTTCTATTAATGTTTAGCAATGTCCAAATAGTGCTTGCAAAAAAGTGTGAAACACTATTAGTAAAGTTAAAAATAGCCAAGTGACTGCAATGCAACCCTTATAAGGAAAATGTAATAATCTGATCATCAGAAGTCTCTCAGTTACTTAAAAAGTGGTACATTTTACATTTTAGGGAATACAGTATCATTATAGTTAACAGTCTAACTTGATAAATTGGATTATTGTATAGTTAACCCTTTTCATATAATCTCTTATGAGTTTCAGAATCTACTTGAATTCTATCTATAATTTTCCTCTTTGATAGATGAAAATAAATGGCACACATATTAATAATCTTAGATTTCTTTTATTTGTAATCATTATGTCACTGGATGTTGTATTGTATCATCGATTTTACTAAAATTGGTTTCAAAAAATCTTTTGTTGCCATGACATTTTAAAAATGTGGGTCTGAAGGACCATGAACTAATACTATGTTGCATATTTATAATGCTTGGCAGTATCCAAATGCTTTCATATGCATAACCTTGATTCTTCTAACAACTTTTCATTACAGTAGTAGACAAGGCAACAGAGGATCACAAAGGCTGACAGTTCAAGGTCACATCAACAGCAAATTTTAAAGTTTGAAACCAAAACCTGGGGCTCTTCCACCTTGCCCACTGGTATTTCCACCCTATCACATTTTAAATTGGGTTCCTATGCTGAGTAGGATAGCATAGGTGATATTTTAAGAGTGTGTTATTTTACAAGCCGATTTTGAAAGGTAGCTGTTGAAATTGTTTAATATTCCATATGATTTCCATGCACTTGTTTAATGCATGCACTTACCCATGCATTGCATTAAAGAAATGTAGGCAACCTCTTAAAGGTGGGAAAGAAATGTCAGCACATCCCCCTGCTGTGCTTTTCAAAGCAGTGCAATAGTTCAACTTAAATAAGACTTTTGTTTTTAAAATGTTGTTACAGAAAAAAACATACCAAAGTTAAGTTCTTCATTCCACTTTCTAAGATCGACCTGTAATCTGAGGGAGAGAAAGAGCATAAGAATGAGAATACACTGATGTTGTAGAGACCAAAAAAAAGTCAATTTAGAAGTCATGTCTTTGTTCACCAGCAACCGTCACCCATTTGTACCCTAAGCTGGGCAGAGCACCCCGAACTCAGCCCCCTCCTGAGGCCACAAGACTCGTCCGTAGGCCTGACTGCACCCCTCTCACCAGCTGGATATAGTAAGCAGCCAGGTCTCCAAAAGATCAAGCTACGTCATCATTTGTAATCTTATGTGTCAGCTGTCTTGGAAAGGAAGTTCAGAGAGTAGAATAACCTTGTCAAGCTCTGGTACATGCACACAATGGGATATGACTTAGCCATTGAAAAGAACAAAATCTTGTCATTTACCACAGCACGGATGGACCTAGAGGGTGATATACTATGTGAAATAAGTCGGTCAGAGAAAGACAAATGCCACATGATGCCACTAATGTGTGGAATCTAAAGAACAATATAAACCAACAAAACAGAAACAGACTCACAGACACAGAAGCCAAACTGGTGGTTGTCAGAGAGGAGGGGGTTTGGGGAACTGGGGAAAAAGGTGAAAGGATTAAGAAGTACAAATTGGTGGCTACAAAATACACGGGGGTGAAAAGTACAGCACAGGGAATACAGTCAGTGGTATTGTAATCACTGGGTGTGGTGAAGGTGGGTACTGGAAATATCAGGGGGAATGCTTTGTATAGTACATGACTGTCTAACTTTGATGCTGTACACCTGAAACTAATACAAAATAATACTGAATGTAAACTGTCATTGAAAAAGAAATATATACATAAAATAAAGGAATGACCTTATCGAATAACTAAAACACATAGACCTCAAACTTTTTAAAAATAAAGGTATAGACTCAACCAAAAAAAAAAAAGCAGCATATGAGCAATTGAAAGTCTGTCTATTGCGATTATAATTGCAATGCATAATGTGCCCAGTGTGCATCTGCAGGCTGCGAATGCTCACCACGGCCTTCTGCAGCTAATGTGGGAATGAACGGCGGAAAAGCTCCTGGAGGAATAAATGTGGACTTCAATATATTCTCAAGTTGATAAAATAGATTTATCACACTGGTGAAACCATTAAGACTTTTGATTTGATGGCCACAGAATGTACATATACCATACATCAATGTGTTATTTAAACTTAGATGCCCAATAAATATTTGTCGAGTGAATGAATGAATGAATGAATATTGCAAAGAAATTTGGGAATTCAGACACGACCAGAGGAACCCAAGTCCTGCTCTGCAACCCAAACCCTGCAACCCTCCCACCATGAAATCATGTTACGTTCCCCTCTGGTTCATCACGTGGACCACTGGTCCCATTGGGGTGCTGCAGAAACGAATGAGAAATGGAGGAGCAGGAAAAACCCTGCAGCCTAGCTTTCATTTTAACCTGATTTTTTGGCTCCCGGTGTTTCTGTTCATTAAACAGGAAAAAAAATTAATTATTCCTAAGTTTCAAAACACTTTGCATGTTACCTCATTCCAGATGCAAACAACTTTAAAGGCAAAATCACTAGAGGGTATGTGGTGCCCAGGGCCCACTTACAAAAGGAGGTCACATAAAAATTAAAAAACACTAAAGAATAAATAGTCCATGCTATCCAGGGGATGAGCAATGCAACTGCAGTAAAAATTAAAACCAAATTACACACACTCATCAACATCGCATAACACATTCGACTCATTTGCATACAATGCAATTATCCTGATTGGTGCTGATCTCCACACTTCCAGCTGGGTTCGTGCATCTCCCGGGACACGCGGCCTGGGCTTTTTCCCCCCATGCGCTGGCTGTGTTCCCTTAGGACCGTGGCAGGATGGCAAATAAACAACCGCTCACAGCACCGTTAGACGCTGAACATTTGAAATAAAAGCCATACAGACATCTTCATCACTAGCATTCAGGCTCCCTCAGATAAACAAGAAACAGTGGTCCATTTCTAGTACATCGTGCTGGATCTTGTGTCTTAGAAAACCACACTGGTTTCACCCTATATAAAGAATTCTTCTTCCCCCTTTTCTCCACCCTGAACTGGCAGATGAAGGGGACATTTTGAGATTATCTGCCTTGCACCAAGGTCCCTTTGGCCAGCAAGTGACAAAGGACGGATGCTCTCCTTCAAGAGTCTGTTGTTTCTGGAGGCAGCTGCCCCTAAGGAAGAGGTTGCTGGTGGCTGGGTGCTGTGTAGATTCCTTGGAAATCTGCTCAGAAGAGATTGCCTGGGTTCCGAGTTGACCACAGTACACCCTGTGTCAACATTGGTCTCCGCCTCCAGCTTCTCAAAGCTGTTTTTCTGACTAAAGACCTTCATTCTGGCCCTGGGTTCGAGGTGGGCAGAATGCAGAGGCAGCTGGGCATCTGTGGCTTGGCTGCTGACCTGGGATGAGCAGCCAGGGCTTTTCCACAATGTGCCACTAGAGCCATGCAACACTGGGCTCCCTCTGGGCTCAGGGAATTCCAGAGAAGCCACCTTGGACCTCCTGCCCCCACTCCTTCGCCTCCTCAGCTCCAGAGTCCTCCTTGTGGAGACAGGTGTGACCCTGCAGCCCTGGGGAAGCATGTCAGCTCCAGAGGTGCTGTTCCCAACATCAGGTCCTGGATTCGATTGGATCTGTCAGACAAAGAAAAGATGGACAAACGTAACCAATGCTTTCTATTCACTGAGTGCTGAGAACAGACTATGTTCTAGTCACACTCTGCCAAGCCGTACACATTGCCGATATTCAGTAAGTCAATTGAATTGAACAAAAGCAATAAGCACGGTCCTTCAAAGGGCTGAGCTGCCATCTTTATCTCCTGGAGAATCAGCTGACATTATATTTTACCTCTGAATCAATGAAGCCTCTTCTTGTGGAAATGGAACCTGGTGTGGTTATTTCCATATTCAGAAATCATTCAGGGTTGGCACTGGACTGCCCAACCTCGTGGAGCAAATCCATAAGTTTTCTTAAACTCATTTGGGTGAATACCAGCAAGTGTCACTGCTGGATCTTATGGCAAGAGTAGGTTTACTTTGCACAAAAGTGACAAACTACCTTCTAAAGTGACCGCACAATTCTGCATTCCCACCAACAATGAATGAGAGCTTCTATCCCTTCTCATCTTCAACAGCATTGGGTGTTGACAGTTTATTCTTAGGGTGCATTTTCTAATTGATTATACTTAAATGTATGGTATGAAACATTAAAAAATGTTCACTTCTAAGACTAAATTTTCAACAGCAAAACAATAAACGTGTCTGTGATATTCGAACAAACACTACTCAGTTCTCTCATTTTTTTGGTTTGTTTTTATTTTCCAAAAGTAAAAATGGGGAAATCTGTAAGTTTGCTTCTTGGGCACTTTATTTCATATTGAACAACCATGAACAGAAGGAGAAGCCTGAGTAAGTTCCCCTCACCCCCAAAGTCAAGCTCAGATCACAACAAACTTGGTCTTGAAGCCACAACCGACACCAAGACATCTCAGGGCCTCCAGGAAGAGCCTGTCTGAGCCAGAGCTGGCGTCAGTGGGCCCTGCTGAGCCGGCCCAGTGCCTCCTCCCTCTCAGCTCCACTCACCCAGACCCGTGGCCTCTCCACTGGGCCTTGTCACCTTAAAATGCTCCACCTCTGAAAGACTCGGCTAAAACCCAGCACTCTCGGGCCACCGCCCACCCTTCAGCTCCAGCACTTCGCTCTCCCGTTACATCTGCTCTTGAGCATCAACACCCCTTCTCGTTCTCTCCTCGGCCCCTTCCACTTCACTGCCTTCCATTGTCAATTTGAGTCTGAAGACCATCGCTTGTACCTCCAATGCCTCCAACCCCTGACTCTGCTCCCTTCTATCACAGCTCCCCTCCCAACCTCCCAACCCCGGGCCCATCGGCCTGCCCGCGTTTTCTGCGTGTGCACCCACACTGCTGAAGAAGCACTCACAGCTGTTCAGACTGGAGCCGCCATGAAGGCAGGGCTTCCACTCTGCCCAGGCTACCTGCCAGTCCTGCTGCTTCCTTAGTCCCCTCTCTCCATTCACTGTGACAGGAGTTTCAACCTTCTGAACTGTCCTTAAGCAGTGGCACAACCTGCCCCCACCTTTCATTGGGTGGTCTCATCATCTAGATTACAGAGAAAACAAAAGCCATTATTAATGAGCAACTCTATCAGTTTCCTACCATTGCAACTTTCCCATCCTCTCCACAATGGAAGTGAATCTTTGCCGTCAACCCATTGATTTAGCCTTCCTGGGGACCCCACCCTGTCAGTTACTCATTTTCTCGCACTTCATTATCTTGTTTGCTCAATCAATCTCTTCCTCTTAGGTAGATAGATAGATCCCCTCCTCCTTGTCAACAGTGATGAAATCTGGTTAAATCTAGCATGAAAAATACATTCCTTCAGCCCTCTTCCGTCCACCAGTTCTCTGTCGCCTACTCCTTCACAGTCAAACCTGTTGATAAAGTTTTGTCCATATTCATTTTCCCTTCTAACCTTCCCTTATTTGTCCTGCCCATGACATTGACTTCCCCTCCTACCTCTGAAAGTGCTCTTGCCAAGATCCCCGACAGTCAGCCTCCTGGTCGTTCATTTTAACTTGAATGCTGGTAGAGCTTTACAAGGCTGAGTTTTCTCCTTTATATTTGATGTCTTCTTCTCCTTAAGCTTCCTGTCAACCCAGTCTTCCAGATTTGCTCCTTCCTGTCCATCCACTCCTTCTCAGTGTCCATTGAAGGAGCCTCTTCCCTGTGAGCTCTGAGGTCTTCAAGTGCTAACCTGCCCCCTCTCCCAGGGCAATCTCATTCACACCTGTGCCTTCACTATTATCGAAATGACAAAGGCTCCCCAAAGTAGAACCAGAGCTCAGCTCTGTCTCTTAAGCTCCATACTTATCTATCCAAGTGTCCTCAAGGCCCCAGCACCTCAAACTCAACATTTCCAAAACTGATCTCATGTCCCTCCTCACATTAAATCTGTTGCACTTACTCTTTCTCTTGGCTTAGAAGATGGCATCATTAGCCCCACGTGACCCAAGCAAGGGCATCACCTCCTCCAATGTCACCCATTCCCGTGGACTCTGCCTCCCAGAGGTCTCTTAGATCTTCCTTTCTCTCATGCCCACTGCAGGTGTTAGCCCTCGGGCAGGCTGTCATGTCTCTCAACTGAACTCCTGCAGCACCCCTCTGCAGGGATTCCCAGGGGACTCTCGCCCCTCCCTCTATTCCAGTCTCCACTTTGCCACTGAGGAGTGTGGAAACAGTGGTGCTCACGTCTCCTTCCTGCTTCAGTGGCTTCCTACTCTTCTTGAGATAAAACCTCAGCCCTCTAGGATGGCCTACCACACTTGTCACAGTCTGCTCCTTCTTACTCCAGCCTGATATGCACCACTTCCTCCCTTTCAAGCTCCACGTATCAGAACTGAACTTCTTTCGATCTGTTGGACCTTGTCCTCTCCCAATGCCAGTGTCTGTATATTTTCTCCTCTGTCAGGGATATGCTCCTCTGACTTTTTCTCCTAAAATCTCCTACTCATTGTCAACTCCAAGCTTACACATCATTTTCTCTTGAAAGCCTTCTCGATACCACTGGATCTGAGTTAGATGCTCCTAAATACTGACTCTGCCATTTATTGCTTGTGAGACTTTTAGACAAGTTATCTAATCTTCTTGTGTCTTAGTTTCCTCATCTATAAAAGGAGATAATTAAATGTCAATGTCACAAGGGCTTCTGAGAACATTAAATGATAATAGTGCCTGGGACAGAGTAGTGCTAAATATAAGTTGGCTATTATCATCATAATTAATATTATTACTACCTCTCCTAGCATCCTGTACTTTCATATCATAGACCACACTGCTTTGCACTTGTCTGCTTACTTCTCGGGCTCTTCCTCCAGAAGTGGACATCTGGAGGAGAGGGGTTGTATATACCTTTGTCACTGTATTTCCAGTTCTTGGCACAGTGCCTAATACATGGTAAACAATCAGTAGATATCTGTTGGATAAATCATGAAAGGTTAATCCCTAAAAATATATAATTTTTGCACATAGAAATGTAGAATCTATAAATTAGGCCCCTAATTATTGACAGTAGGTGTAAACAAAATCTTACCAAGAAAATTAAAAGTGATCTGCATCACATGGCTGGCCACTTCTGCGATCGTTTTAAGAGGAGGAAATTTTAACTGTTCTTTTTTTAAGAAAAGTCTAGCCCTGGCTGGTGTGACTGAGTGGACTGAGCACTGGCCTGCAAAGCAAAAGGTCACCAGTTCAAAACCTAGTTAGGGAACATGCCTGGGCTGTGGGCCAGGCCCCCAGCTGGAGACTGGCAAGAGGCAACTGACTGATGTTTCTCTCACAATTGACGTTTCTCTCCCTCTCTTTCTCCTTCCTTTCCCTCTCTCTAAAAATAAATAAATAAACTCTTTGGAAAAACATCTAAGATCCTTGGACCATATGGCAGAAGTGAGCACAACACTAGCAGCATAGAAATGCAGATGTGCGCAGTCAGGATGAAGAATTTCTAGAAGAAACATGCGGAGTGATTGAGACAAATTCCTTGAGGAAGAATAAAGCCCCTTCTGCCAAAAAATAAATTGAAATGCTTTTGTAGAAATTCTGATCATTTAGAGCCCATCTCTCAGAGAAATCTCGTAAAAGGTTACAAACGGAGAGCTAGGATGTTGTCAAGTTTCAGGGAATATTAGCGACTCTCTTGATGAACAGGAGGATCATCTGTCACTCAACTGACTTCAGAAACAAGAAAATAGACAGCTCTGAAAACTGATTAAGCTTTTAAGGGGCAGACTGACATCATGAAGGGAGGAAAATACTGTCTCTTACTAAATGTGATCCGAAAAGGTAGCAAAAACGGGATTTCTCCCACATGGAGAAAAAAAATCCCATGGAAATGAATAATACATTCAATCGATGGTAAGCAACCCCAAACAGTGGCAGGCTTGCTTACTTAAGAGTTGGAATCAGATTCTTTCAATAAGCTGATCTTTTGAGTGATACTTATTTTCATTAACCAAAACCGCTGATGTTAACCTGCTATTCTATAGCGGCAGCCTTCTGCAGAAATGCCCATAAATGTCCTTTCAAGGCAGCATAAACCAAACTACTGAGTGAGAGTGTGGGAATGGGTGTGTGTGGGTGTGTGTGGGCGTGTGTGCGTGTGTAACAGTGTGGGGCACTTCAGGGACAGGGATGGAAAATGGAAAGGAAATGAGCCAAACAAAGAGGCAGGAATAGAGTCCCAGTGAGTACAGTTGAGAGACCCAGAAATGACACAGCAGACTTCAAGAAATGCTGCAGTAGAAGAAGAAAATGCATTACTGACTTCATGAAAGACTATGTTCTTTTATGTTAAATGACTGAAAAGAACATAAAGATGAATTTAGCTACATGTCTGTTGATAAAATGAAAAGAAATGCCTGCTTGTTTATGCCAAACTAGCTTCTGGGATATATACCTATTCTCTAGAAACAAATTTATTTCCTGAAAACAAGCAGTCAATCAACCATGTTTTCAGAAGCAGCTGTCTGCCTACAGAGTACAAACTTCCTTATCTGTTAGATGAAGGAATTTTACCAGATTAGTGGCTCTCAATGCTGCTCCACGCTACTACATATTAGAATCATCCAAGGAGCTTTTTAAAAAAATGTCCAGGCTTGCATGGCCCCAGAGATTCTAATCTGACTGATCTGGGGATTTGTGAGAGCTCCCCAGGGGTTATGATGCGCAAACAAGCCTGAGAACCCCCAAACAAGCCTGAGAACCCCCATGCTAAATCCTCTCTCAGGCCCGCCTGCGGTGTGAAATCACACCATTCCCTGTGTGTCTACAAGACCATAGAGGTGGAACAGTGATACCTGAAGCAGAATCTTGTTGCCATCATAGTCCTGCGTTTGCCACCTGCTGCGGCTGATGGGGACGCACGGATGGGGCAGGAGAGGCACTAACTGGCCAATCTCTTGAACCTTGAACTGCAGCACCGAAGACTCCTTTGGGTCCACCGACATTCCGAGGGGCAGCTGCTTCAGGGAGAGCTGAAGGGCGAAGTGCTCAGTGGCGTAGAGCACGAAGAAGCAGAAGTTGCTCTTCTGCAAGGTGGCTTCTCTCTGCAGGATCATCTCGTAGAGGCTGATGGCGTCTTCGTAGTTATCAAAAGTGCAGTAGAGCGTCACTCTCAGGATCTCGGTGCCACAGTGCACCTGCCTCACGCCCCAGACGGGCATCTGATTGTCCAGACTGTAGAACTCCTGATGGGCAAGAAGGGAGGGACCCAGGCTTCCCTGAATGTTCGGGGTAGGGTAGCAGTGCCACGGCCACCGCTGTAGGGAGTCAAGGACACGGAACAGCCGCTCCTCACCTCGGCTTTCATGCAGGAAGAGCAACACAGACATCCCCGGGAACCGGGATCTCTTGGGGTGACACTTGTCATAGTTTTTCACTGGACTGACCCTCTCTGACACCATAAAGAGACGGACCTCTGGGCAAATGCAGTCCAGGAGCTGGTCCAGAGTTTGCTGCAGAAGCGAGCCATGCCCGGAGTTGGCGAGGAGGTGCACAGTCACGGCCAGGGGCTCTTGGGTCTGCTCCATCCTAGATTGCTTGAGAACGGCAAAGCATGGAGGCTGCCCCCACTCCCAGAAGGCATGAAAGGGCAGCAGATCCTCAGCGGAGCCTGCAGCCCACCAGGAAGCTGTCAGCTACTTGGGAGCAAAGCTCTCACCTGGGGCCCTGGTTGCTGGAGCAGTGAGAGAATCCCACAGCGGGAGAACCGACACAAACTAGGCCACAACAGCCTCCGCGACCGACACACAGCAGCGGTGGGGCTGATGTCATCCAGCTCCTGCGTCATTTAACTGCCTGTGTTTGGCTTTTTCAGGCACTCCCTATTTTCTATTTGACCTAAAACCCTGTGATCCTGTGAAACATCCAACTGGGTGGTTCTTACAGACACTGAGTAAAGGAAACAACCGGGCAAAAAGGAACCCGAGCCTGCGCTGTTGGGCCGATAGCGATCTGCTTAGTTGAAAGGACCCACAATGGGTTCTGATTTCCTCCTTACATCCATCTCTCGTGTTTACAGTAGCTTTGCCAGGCCACCTGAACACAATGGCTGCTTTAAAACACTTTGCAAAACTTGTCCCCTTGCCAGGAATTTTTCCCTTTTGTCTTTTTGTTTTGTTTTTGGACAATAGGACACTGAAGACAAGATGTTTTTATCTAAATGATTTTGATTGTTCACTGAAAGTTATTTGCTCTACTGCAAAGTCTGAGTGTATGTACTAAAAAGATGTCACAACACTTAAGCCTCTCTTTATTCATGCCAATTCATTAGAAGGAATGTGAGCTTTCCAACGTCAATAATAATAATATCTACTGAGGATCTACTAATCGCCAGTCATAAACTGTCCTAAAACTACACAAATTGATTTAACCCTCCAGCAAACCTATAAAGAAGAAACTATTGTCTCCAAATTACTGATGAAGACACTCAGGCACAGCAAAGTTAAATAACATGCCTAAAGTCTCACAGCCAAAAACTGGCCGAGGGAACCCTTGCCCCTAGGAACTGAGAGGTCCCCTTGTGAGCCGGAGAGGAGGCGGGTGCCTCTCTGGGACCTGGAAGTGCCAGCTGGATTTTCTTCCTCGGAACAAGGGAAGGACAACAAAGCTGGCTCTGGCTGAGGACAGGCATAGCCCAGATGCTCTGTGAGCTGTTGAACCTTTACAATGAATAATCTTCCATAAGAAGGTCCCAGCTTTCAACACAAGAACCACCCTGATGTGTTCCAAATTTCCATCTGAAAATCAGTTCCTATTCTGATAGCTGCTCTCTGAAAAGGTGCGGACAAGCACGTTTCTAAACGTATTTCTTAAAGCAAGCAATTTATTAACGCTCGTATCGGAACACAGCACAACTTAATTTTTTTCTAAATTCAAAGTACTTTTGTGATGAACAATATAACTTACCTTAGCTCTTTATTTATGTCAGTTCCTTTAATAGTATAATAACCAACCTTGACATCCAACATTGTTATCCATTGAAAGGAATTATTTCTACTCAGATTTCCTTTCTAAATCTAACCTATACTTCTCATCATTTGTTTCGTAAGTTCTATCTTTTTGCATTGGAAAAATCATTAGAGGTTTTCGTTATTGTTCTCAAACTTCTTGTTTTGCATCTTAATTTATGTTACACATTGGCATTGGAAGGCAGCAATAACTCTCTCCTCTGTCACTGGGGTGTGGTCCCCTCTTTCCCCTGTCCTTCCACTCACCCGGCTGACTGTACTCACGCACCTTGAACTTCACACGTGGCGTTTGAAATGGAATTCTGGAAACAACTGAAGTTTTGAGGAGAAAAATTATAACCCTGAGACAAAGATATTAACCCACGACATTTTGGGCAGGTTAAGTGTTTAAGCCCTTATACAGGAAAACCTTTTGCTTTGTGATGTTTTCATCTTTCATCCACTGCGGAACTTGTTTCCCCGTGAAGTTGTCACTCCTGTCCGCATTGAAAAACTCCACTCAGCTGAAGGAAGCCGTGTCAAGAAGGAGGGGGCCAGGGAGACTGGGGTTCCCTCGGCCTCCTCTCTGATTGGCTCTGCAATGGTGTCTCCAGGAACAACCTGGAGTATTGGCCCTCACAGGACCTACTTCTGCCTCCCTCACCCCGTCCACCCACCACACGCCTGGATTCTCAGCTGGGCTTCAGAGCCCTCACGGGAGCTATTTGGTTTTGCAAGTCGCTCTGGCTGAAGGCACAAACGGCAATGCAAGGGAAGTCCTCGGCTTTGGCACTTGGCTCCTGGACAGCTGGCACTCGATTCTTCACCTGATGTCTCTTAAACTTGGCAATGATGCTCAGGCGTCTGTTAGTCACCAGGACCTGGGCGGCAGGTGGTGAGTCAACTCCTCGGGCAACACGGAGGAGCTGGTGACAGGTTTTACAAGGCAATCTGAGACATCAGCTAGTGTGAGTGTTTGTTGGGACCCGTGGGCACCCACAGGGATCTGTCCCGGCTGCGGTTTTCACAAATACAATGGGGTACATGAGCACTCTGAGGTCCCACCGCCACCCCCAAGACAACTTTGAGAGTTTCTTTCTCTTTATAAAATGTGCTTATTTGTCCCACACATTGAGAGCCAGGCACTGTGCCAGGAGCCGATAATAATCACCATGACCTGCTTTGGAGGATCAGCTTAAATGACGCCATCAGTGCCGTGAGAAAGGTCACTGCAGGTTGTCATGAAAAGTCCCCAGGAGGAGCCACTAACCTAGATGAGAGGGCCCAGGAAGCCTCCAGGCCAAGGACATGCTATGTGAGGTCCTGAAAAGCCAGGAGGAAGGAGGCAGCCAGGTGAGGAGCTTGCCTTGGGGAAGAGGGAGGGACTCCAGGGGAAGAAACCTGGTGGGAACAAGCCACACCTGGGGGAGAGTATAGAGCCTGTGACCACTGGCCATACTGCAAGCAGCTCAAGATGGCTGGAGGGTGGGGACAAAGGAGGAGGAAGGTGTTCAGAGGTGGGAAAGGCATCCAGCCTCTCAGGTCACCCTAAGGAGCGGGGAGCTTCCTTTGATGGGAACAGAACCAAAGAAGAGCTGGCTTGGCAAAGGAAGCAACCCGCTGAGGAAAACACTAGGAGAGGGATGTAGAGAAAGTTAGAGGTAATGCACAGTCTCTCAGCTGGTTGGATGCGGGAGGGAGCTACAGTGACCGGTCTCAGAGGCCTCCCCGAGTGGTACTTCAGGGGCCTGGTGAGGCCGTCCAGCACCGAATAGGGAGCTCTGGAGAAAGGGCGCAGCCGGGAGTGAAGCTGAGGGGCGTAGCTAGGACACGGTAAGTATAGTCGGCTCCTGTGGGACATCAGACTGGAGATGTCCAATAGCCCAGCGGTCCCCAAGCTTTTGGCACCACGGACCAGTTCTGTGGAAGGACAATTGTTCCACGGACTGGGGTGGGGGGACGGTTTGAGGTGATTTAAGTGCATCACATTCAAGCTCACCTCCTGCTGTGTGGCCTGGCTCCTAACAGGCCCAGAGGAGGCTGGGGACCCTTGCTGTAGCCACTTCACACGGAACATAGAGGGGAGCATCAGAACTTTAGGTCATCATGGGGATGCACATGATGGCCCAGGTGGAAAATACAGGATGAGGATGAAAAGGTAAGAGAAGGGAACTCTGGAGTGCCCAGTTTCAGGGTCAAGTGAATGTGCACGTGGCATCCAGGGAGAATCAGAGCGAGTGTGCCATTCCAGTCCTGTACTGGCGTCTGTGTGTTAGGTTACAGAGGTTTGGGGAGGTGGCACTTGGCTGAGTGTTTCAGAACGTGTGACTCACTCCGCCTTCTCCATGAAGCACACTCAAAAGAAACACCAAGACAGCCTCAGAACCACTCGAGCCTGCTTTCCTTGTTTCCAAAGCAACCTTAACTTGGCTTCTTTGAACTCCGTTGCTCACCAGGGACTAGGCATAGTAGAACCGAAGGCCATAACTAGAGAAAAGGTGCTGGGAAAGAATCCATTCATACTTATTTTTCTACCCCCGACAGCAGCCTGCAACCTGCAGAGGAGGCGCTCTTGGTAGATCTGTAGCTAAGGAGGAACCTTGGCATCTCCTATGGTGTGAGAATCCCAGGCGGTTAAGGGACTTGCCCAACAACAGCACACAGCTAAGCAGCTAGTGGCAGAGCCTGGAACTCCGGTTTGAAACGTCTCCCCACCACTCCTCAGGGAGGCCATGCATAGCAGCCCTGCCTACTCAGGTGAGAGATGTTCAAGCTCAAGACACACAGCCTGCACACAGGAAGGAAGATGTGAGGAGTGTCCTGAGCCCTGGACACCGCTGGTTAACACATTTCCCCACCCTAGTCATTCCTGCCTCGAGGTCATTTCTGGCCTCAGCTTTCTCCCAACACACACGCACACACACTCTCACACACACCTCCGTACCCTAGAGTCATCCTCCTGGCTCCTCAGGGCAGTTCTGGCAAAAAGAGCAGCAGGCAGACAATGGAAGTCTGTTCACTCCACCCTCTCTGGGCCCCTCCTCCTGGGAGGAAGTGGCCACAGCCAGCTCCTTCTCCACACTGCTGTGGCCCTTAGCTGAAAGCTTCTATCCTGCCCCCCCCCCAACCCTGCCACCAGGATACCCCTGCCCTACCCCACACAATGCTATCAGGTTCCTTGAAACGGCCATCTGTTTCCCCCTTTTCCAGGACAATGCAGCCTGTGAGCTGATACCCTGCCTTTTCACAGGTGGGACAAATAAAGTCATGTTTCCTCCTGTTCTTTGTTGTGGTCTTCTGCTGTGACATCGTTTCCCAGGCTCTGACGGGTTATAGTTCTCAGCTGTACCCATACAACAACTGGGAAGGGAGGCAGAGAAGCAGAGTGCAACAAGCTGGGAGCAAGACGCCTGGGCTCTGCTGCTCACCCAGACAGGACCTGGGGCTCCTAATCTCTGGGGCTGAGTGTCACCATCTTCACTGAAGAGAAAAGGTAGCAATGGTAGTAATTGACCTGACTCTCTCCGCCGACCCAATGAGCTAAAGTACCCCAGAGGGCCTTCCGAGCTCTCAAGTGCTCTGCCAGCATAATCATCTCAACATGAAAGATTTTACATTTAATATTGTTTTAACACTCACTTCAGCATTTTCCCTCCCAGGTAAATTCTCTGGAGAAATTCTCTCATGTACGTACACAAAAAAGGGCAGATTTAAGAATATTTTATAGCTACGTTACTGAAATAGCAAAAAAAAGAAAAAAATATGGAGGAGGGAGGAAAACACCTAAAGGCACATCATTAGAAGAATGGATAGAAAAATTGTATCTTCTTGCAGAATATGCTCCATCCATGAAAATGAATGAAACTAAACTACCCATTTCAGTTTGAATGAACCTCATGCAAACATAAAGCTGAGTGGAAAAAAAATCAAGTTGCAGAAAATGCACACAGAATCATACCATTTACATACAATTTGGACATGGGCAAAGACTCTCCATTGGCTACAGATACAGACCTAGAGAGTCAAAGAATCAAGAGATGTATGGGAGTGAGAACCGCCCACTTCAAGACAGTGGTTACCTCGGCTGCGGAGGGACTGCGACCTTTGCACTCATGACCTTTATGCAATAAGCTGGGCAGTGGGTACATGACTGCTCATGGTACCATTTTTCAGACCTTTCTGAAGTGTTTCACAGTCATTTTAATGAGGGAGAGCTACCACGTACCAACCAAGAAATATGGCTCCAGTGTAGAGTTAAACAAAAGCATACGTGGCTTATGAGTCTATCTTCCTATAAGGACTACATATGTGCACATGCGCATTTGTGTATGATTGATAAAACCGAAAACAAAGTCTGGAAGGACATAACCCAAGCTTGTACCAATAGTGTGTCAATAGTGGACCCTCTGGGGGATGGGATTATAAGGAGCTCCTATAATTGTAATTATAATTGCTCCTGTAGGAGCAATTTCATTCATTTCAGATATTTCTGCACTATT
Source organism: Macrotus californicus (assembly GCA_007922815.1). Taxonomy (NCBI): domain Eukaryota; kingdom Metazoa; phylum Chordata; class Mammalia; order Chiroptera; family Phyllostomidae; genus Macrotus; species Macrotus californicus. The sequence goes on from VMDR010006697.1 coordinate 38,152, forward strand.
TGTATTTATTACAAATACTATATATTACTTTTGTAATACTGTTATTAATGGAACAATAAATAACACATGAACCAATTCAAATAATACACGAACGACAGCCTTCTAACCCATTCCTTTAAGAGACACTTACTGAACACCTACGATGTAACTCAGGCACTGGGCTGGCATTGTGAATGCCATGACTGAGAAAACCTGTGGAGCTTATGTTCTGGTGGGAGAGACAGGCAGTAATGAAACCATCACCCAATGATGTGTGACACGGCACCTGTGTTGAAAAGCACAGGCACATGGTACATGGGATTGACTTGTTCAGGGAGGTCAAGCAGCACATCTCAACAGAATGAAGCTGTGACCTTTGAAGACGAGCAGAAGATACCTGGAAAAAGTGGTGCACATCCTAGGACAAGCACCAGTGATGCAAAGGTCCCGTGGCAGGCAGGGACACGGTGGCAGGAAAGACTGGCTTACGTCGCTGGTGGTGTCATGCTAAGATAGGAAATTCTACAGAAAACAAAACAAAACAAAACAGGTTTGGCTGCAAAGTTTTCGATATGTGAGTTCTGGGAAAATGTCATAAAATGCGGAATGCTCCTAGCAACCCGGAGAAGAAGTCAATCTAGTCACTGGTCAGATGAGAACAATTGCCAATACTTACTGAGCATTCACTCTGTGCCAGGCACTGCTTTAAACATAGGTGTACATTAGCTAATTATTCATTACTAAGTAATCGTCATGACAACATTATGAGGTAGGTGCTATGCTTATGCCCATTTTATAGATGAGAAAACTGAATAACGGACGGAGGAAAAATGGAAGCATAGAAGTTCTGGCCATCTGACATCTACGACATGTAAAGCCACAACAACCTTTCATTTCTTGGCATCTTTGGTTTTTGTTACAATATTTTTAAAAAACTATATACTCACATTTATATATACTTATATATTAATTTATAATTACAACAATTTATTAATATAAACTTATAAGCTTACATTTTATACATTAATAAAGGTAACACAGTTCGCCCTGACGGGTGTGGCTCAGTGGACTGAATACCAGCCTGTGAAGCAAAAGATTGCCGGTTCAATTCCCAGTCAGGACACAGGCTTGGGTTACAGGCCAGGTCCCCAGCTGGGGCTGTGCCAGAGGCAACTGATTGATATATCTCTCACACATTGATGTTTCTCTCCCTCTTACTCCCTCCATTCCCTTTCTCTAATAATAAATAAATAAATGAAATCTTTAAAAAAATAAATGTAAACATTTACATTTATTAAACTTTTAAATAATTTAATAAATTAAATTAATACATTAAAGATAGACTAAATCAATAAACAGTTTTACTTATGAAATATAAGCTTTAAAGATAAGAATCTATATTTACTATAATTCACATTGATAGATATTTGTATTTTACAACATTTTGCCATTCGCTGAACTGGGGGAAACAGCTGTGTGCCCCTGGAGGGCTGAGGTCCTATCCAAATACCCTTCAACAGTGCCACTGGCACCCAGTGGGACCCTGTAAATGTCCGCTACAGTTAACTGGTAGCTAAATACGTACGACAGACTTTCCATTGCATACATGCACATGCTTTCTATTCCCCTGGGAGAATTGTAAGCTATTTGTCAATAATTTGAGTTGTAGGTCAACTCTAATTAATAAACAATAACGATATTTTCTCATCAGATGTTTAAGATGTGACCCAAAAATAAACTAAACGAAATAAAAAGAAGCCAAAACAAAAACCCTGCCAGGGCTTGCGAAAGGAACCTTAGATACTGCGGTGAACGCTCGCCTTGGCGTAAACCCGCACCTTCCAGCACCTTCCAGCACCAGGACTTGCGTCAGCGCAGCGACGCGTCTGTGTAACCGGTGAGGAGGGCGCCCGCTGCCTGGGAGCCACACACAAGTTTTAAATATTTTACTAACGTAGGTAATGTGCACCTTTAAAAATATGCGAGAAATAGGCAGATAACATGACACCACACCTCCAATCCTGCAAGGATGAGGCTCCATCAAAAAGTCTGGCTTTAATTACCACGTAGGTTACAAACAGAGTTGGATATTCTCATGGCGAGAAACACCGCTTCCCATGCCAACCTTTAAATCATTAAAATGCTCGCTCTGCATCGAGCGGACAAGCCAATCCGACCGAAACCAGCGTGCCCCGGCAGGCCAGTCAGCCCTGCAGCGCCGGGCTGTGCTTGCTCCGTCAGCTGTTCTTCCGCTGCTAATGGGCCTCAATTCCCACTTGGTGCTTACAGCCCAGCTGCTGTAGGAGGCAGGCTAGGCTGACCAGACTAAAAATAGAAGACGAAACCATGCACATTAATAACCACCCTGTTTTTAAAACAGAAAGCCGGAATTTTGGTCTCTTGGACTTCATAAAAGAACTTTTTGATGAGACACCAACTGAGGTTGCAGTTTCTATGGCTACCTCGTAAACACAAATATGTTGTGGCTGAATTTTTCTCCCAATATGAATCATTCTGAAAAGCTCTGAAACTTGCCTGTGGTATCTATTCTGCAAGACAACGCGACGAAAAGGGAACAGCTCCTGAATCGCATATCTCTCTAGGCAATAATACAGCTCAAATATACAACCTAAAGAGTTGAGTTCCAACGTCGGGAGAATATTGGTCTAAGGAAGGAGAACAGGTCAGAATAATGCACAAGGTTGTCTCTTTGCTCATTTCCAAAACGGGCTGGCCCCATCTTTGGCTGCTATGGGGATTAGTGAGAAAAGGAGCCGGCATACACCTTGCAAAAGGCACGTGCGCAACAATACACTTTTTTTTTAGTATGGTGTGCACTGCGTTTTCTGCTCCTCTATTCAGCACTAGCATATTTGCCTGCTCCAAGTTTTTTTTAACCCAACCAGTTCCACACAACCTATGATAGCACCCATTTTAACATAAATGGGTTCGGAGTCACTGGTCTTAATTAAAAAGGTGAGTAGTTTCTATTTGTGGGAAACCTACAGTGCATAAACCTAGACATGAAATGACCTGTTCAGCAAAGTCGTACTTAAAGATTAAGAGCAAGGACTTCTTGACTCACGGCTCCCAAACCATTATGGAGGCTCCCAACACACACAAAGGCAAGTGCTTGTTGGAAAGGTTTTTTATGGGATGAAACGTGAGTCAAATAGGAAAATTGCAGTTGCTTAAGATTAAGTCATCGAGCTCAAGAGCCAGATGGGACCTTAGACATCTAGTCCAATTGGACTTTTTAGATTGAGAATATGAGGCTAGGGAAGGTGGGTGGGTGGCCTCAGTTCTCCCAGTTTAATACGGTTCAACTAGAACATGGTCTGAGGAATACACTTTGGTCCACAGGTGCAGCAAAAGATCAGCTCTAACCCGTACTAGTTAACCACTGGGCACTGTTTTCCAAACAGTTCTTGTAGGAGTCACATTTTTTAAGTGGCAGTTTTCCATCATTATGAATAAAGGACCCTTTCCCCACAGCTCTGATACGTGTGCACTGTAAGATTTACGTAACTGGTCACTAGAGTGAATACGAGTACTAACCGCCATTCTGTCGTGGGGGCTTTCTTTTTTGTATGAGAAAAGGGTAGCAGGAGGCGGGTTTGAAACTGCCATCCTCAGGGGCTTCCCGCAGGCATCAGGATGCCTTGCTCTTGCCCCCTCCTGAGGGCACAGCCAACTCCCTCTCTGCCCCACCCGAGTATTAGCTTTGGCAGTTTCCCCCACACCTTTGCAAAGTAAAGCCAGGAATGAACCAGGAAGCATATTTTCAAGAAGAAAGTCATCACATTCAAGGATGGCAGTGATGACTGTTCCTTGCCAGGAGGGGAACCATAGGTGGCCTAAGTTTGCCCTGACCATCTTGTGTCCCATTGAACCAGTCCTTCTCATGATAAATGGCCCCCAGTTTGGATGGCTGGTGGAGGTCAGAATTCTCTGTTGGTGCCAATGGAACTGTTTTCTGATCTTTGGGGGACCCTGTCCTCATTAGTACCACATTCTTACCACCAGAGCTAACATCACTGCATCCTGCTGTACCCTGTCTATTAATTTTACGTTTGCTTTTACAGAGAAAGACTCTGAGGTTGCTTGAAAAGAACACTATAAATAGCCTAATCATGGTATCAACAAACATGCTTAAAAATCTCTTAGAAATAATTGTCCATTAGCCTAGTCATTAGTTAACACCCTAGCATAACTTCAAAGGAGAGCGTGACAGAGGCACAGAGATCCCTATCTCTGCCAGCAACCCAAGCTCCGAAGCAACAGGAAATGCAGAGTTAAAGGCATTCGCTGCACTGGAATGGCTTTTCTGCATAGGAATAGCCAAGCCAAGCTCTGTCATTCTATTGTCACCGGGACATATTGGATCCCGTGACCTACCGAACGTACACTTCTGTTGTACATTAGTGTGCTCTCTCTGCACTCACACACGTGCATGCACAAATCACATTGTTGACTTGCTATTAATCACCGCAATCGAGACTGAAAAAAATCCTCGCTGTGTCCTGTCCACACAGTTTTAAAACAAAATACTCAAGAAGCATATGGAAGAGCCAAAAATACTCCTGTCCTACCTCATAAAGAATAAAACATAACTATTTTCCAGAGAACTTGTCAGCCTATTGTAATTGCAATTGTTCATGTTCCTCCAGCTTCAAAAATCATTTTCACGGTGAGTGTCAAAGGCTCTCTTCCAATGCTGTCTACCCCTTGGCCCGAATCTGACAGGATGCGTGGCCGGGAAGGAGGTGGCGAAATTCAAAGGCCTGAAATCTTGTTTTCAGTCTCGACACACTAGATCTTCTGGGTCTTTGGACACTGCTTCCTTTCAACTCTTTTAATCGTGTCCTAAATTCTTCAGGCACCATGGGACCAACTGCAAGACAGGTATCCATTCAAAAATTGTAACTTTTCACTGGTGCAAAGGAATGCTCTGGGAATTTAAAGTAACCCACTTCCTCCAAGTTCTGTCCAACTTCAAGCTCAGGAAACCAGACCCGAATACTAATATTTCTCCCTGGAATAATAAGGAAGTAAATGTGCAGGATGCTTGGGATAATGCTGTCTTTGGGTCTCCCGACACTGAGATGATTTTTAATGCAAGACCACCCCAGAGTGAGGCCATTCTGGTAACTCAGTAATACATCTCTTGGAAGAGATCCAACACAGGCCTGAGTTACACCAATCTCCACAAAGTGAAATGCCAAAGTGGCTTGGAAATAAAGAAACAGCCATGGGAATGCATGTTTTCTGGAAAACAATGGGGCCACAGATTATCAAGAGCTTTAAAAATATGAATACCTTTTGACTCAGTAATTCTGCTCTGAAAAGCTATTCTAAGCAAATATTAGAAACTCGGGCAACATTTGTGGACAAAGAGATTCATCGCTTTGCAAATTTGTGAAAGTGGAAAAAATCGCCTACGTTTCAAATAAGACAAAAATAGAGTGCATCTATACAACAGAGCCTAGGGAAATAAATCACGGCCCTAGAATTTGAAAACCTCCTTCAAATAATACCTACTGATGTACCACCACTTACATTAATGTTAAATTTTAAAAGCCAGGGTATAATATATCATATATAGTATGTTTCTAATCTTGGTAAAAAAAAAAAATTCCTAAAAAGAGCAGTAAGAAAATACCAGTGTGAATAGTGACCTCTGGATTACTGTGGTCTTTCTTTCCATTTTTATCTTTCTGTATTTCCCAAATTATTGAATTAGAACTTTTAGTTAGAAGAATTATTTAGTTAGAAGCAAACAATATATAGTATGTATTTTTTAACAAGTAACTTAAATGTAGCACCTCTCTCCTATACCCTGCACAAAAATGTTTGGTAAAATGAGTCCAAATAAATTCTGAGATTATTGGGGGAGATTTAAAATATTAGACCTTCCAGTAGTTCCCGCTATTGGTTTTAAAAT
>VMDR010006698.1:0-44059 GCA_007922815.1 Macrotus californicus
ACCTCCCCTATTTTGTACCTACCAATTATGTTTCTTAATTCCTGTACCTTTTTGCCCATTCTCTCCCTCTCCCTCCCCCTCCCCACTGATTACCCTCCATGTGATCTCCATTTCTGTGATTCTCTTCCTGTTCTACTTGTTTGCTTAGTTTGTTTTTGTTTTTTAGGTTCAGTTGTTGGTAGTTGTGAGTTTGTTCTCATTTTACTGTTCATAGTTTTGATCTTCTTTTTCTTAGATAAGTCCTTTTAACATTTCATATAATAAGGGCTTGGTGTTGATGAGCTCCTTTAACTTGACCTTATCTAGGAAGCACATTATCTGCCCTTCCATTCTAAATAATAGCTTTGCTGGATAGAGTCATCTTGGATGTAGGTCCTTGCCTTTCATGACTTCAAATACTTCTTTCCAGTCCCTTCTTGCCTGTAAGGTTTCTTTTGAGAAATCAGCTGATAGTCTTAAGGGCACTCCTTTGTAGGTAACTCCTTTTCTCTTGCTGCTTTTAAGATTCTCTCCTGATTGAGGGTGGGAATTGGGGGTGGGTGGGGTGGGGTAAAGTGGGGGTGGGAAAATGGAGACAACTGTACTTGAACAACAATAAAAAATTTAAAAAAATTTTCTCCTTATCTTTAGTCTTGGGTAATGTAATTATGATGTGCCTTAGTGTGTGCTTCTGTGGGTCCAACTTTTTTGAGACTCTCTGATCTTACTGGAAGTCTATTTCCTTTGCCAAATTGAGGAAGTTGTCCTTCATTATTTTTTCAAATAAGTTTTCAATCTCTTGCTCTTCCTCTTCTCCTTCTGGCATCCCTATGACTCAGATGTTGGAACGTTTAAAGCTGTCCCAGAAGTTCCTAAGCCTCTACTCATTTTTTTGAATTCTTGTTTCTTCATTATGTTCCGGTTGAATGTTTATTTCTTCCTTCTGTTCCAAACTGCTGATTTGAGTCCTGGTTTCCTTCCCTTCACTGTTGGTTCCCTGTATATAGTGCTTTATTTCACTTTGTATAGGCTTCACTTCTTCCTCTATTCTGTAGCCTTACTCAATCATTTCTGTGAGCATCCTGATTACCAGTGTTTTAAACTCTGCATCTGATAGGTTGACTATCTCCTTGTCACTTAATTATTTTTCTGGAGTTTTGATCTGTTCTTTCATTTGGGCCATAGTTCTTTGTCTCAGTGCACCTGTTACATGATAAGGGGCGGAGCCTTAGGTATTCACCATGGCAGGGCAACCCACTTACTGTGTTGTGTTGCTGTTTGTGGGGGAGGGGTCCAAGAGGGAACAATGCTGCTTGCTTGGCTCTCACCCCACTTTCAGTCACTTCCCCCCTACCCACAAGCAAATTGGGCCCTTCTGGTGCTGATTCTTGGGTAGGTGGGTTTGTGTATGTTCTAGGACCCTGTGGGTCTCTTCAATAAACTCTCCTGTGAGGCTGGGAGTTTTTCCTGCCACTGCAACCCCCACAGGTTTTTATAGCCAGAGGTTTTGAGGCGTTATTTTCCCACACTGGAACCCTGGGTTGTGTGGTCTGTCTCGCTCCCCAGTTGTTCCTCCCAGCTTATCCAAATGCGAATATGGGACCACCCAGTCTGCCAGCTGCCACCTCGCTCACCCAGTCTACCACCTTGATGTGCATCATGTTTGCCCTGGCTGCCCGACTCTGCCCCTCCTATCAGTCTGGATAAATATTTCTTCTTTAACTCCTTGGTTGTCAAACTTCCATACAGCTCAATATTCTGGTAGTTCTGATTGTTTTCTGTTTTTAAATTGGTTGTTGTTCTTCTTTTGGTTGTGCGAGGAAGCAAAGTATTTCTACCTATGACTCCATCTTGGCTGGAAGTTAAAAAATTTTTTTAAAGAAAATAAATAACTTTTCCTTGCGTGTTTGAGGGCATTTTTCCATTACCTACTTGCCTGCAGGGTTCTTTTGAGAAGTCTGCTGTTATTCTAAACTGTCTTTTTCTTTCTAGATACTTGTAGACTCTTCACTTTATCCCTGACATTTTGAAATTTAAAAATTTTGTGCCTTTGTGAAACAATTGTGCTGGGCACCTAGTGGATCCTTGCAAACTGGAAAGTGATCATTTTCATTTGAGGAAACGGAATATAGTTTCAATTCTAACAGGTCATTCCTGTTCTCTGCATTTTCCTTAAACAAAAATCAAATGTCCATCAACTGGTAAATGGATAAATGGAATGTAAAATAGCCATACAATGCAATATTATTCAGCCATAGAAAGAAGTGAAGTACTGATACCTGCTACATGGGTGAACCTTGAAAACATCACATGAAATAAAATAAGCCAGACATGAAGGCCTCATGTTGTATGATTCTACTTATGAAATGTCCACAATAGGCAAATCTATAGAGACAGAAAGCAGATCAGTGGTTGCCAAAGCCTGAGGGAGGAAAGAGTGGGGAGTGACTGCTTACAGGTCTGAGGTTTTATTTTGGGAAGAGGAAGATGTTTCGGAATTGGATTGTGGTGATGGTCGCACAACCTTGTGAATATACTAAAACCCCACTAAACTGTGCACTTTAAAAAGGCCCCTGTTCTTGTTGGATGGGAATAAAACCCTCTCTACCTCTCCAAGAATATTGCAGTGGTAGTGGTGGCGGGTTTTATGTTTTACTCCCTGCAGAATTTTTGATTTCTGCAAGTTCTTGTTTTTTTTTGTTTATTTTGGCTTATGCTTTTTTTATATTGGAGGCTTTCCTTAAAAATCTACTAATCCTTGGCTGATGACTCATATTTACGAGTGAGGCATTTAAAAGTTGATTGGAAGGTCTGTGCGTGGATGGAGCTTGCTCACTGGTCGGTCTCACCATGGGAGGTTTCAGTGGAGTTGCCCAAATGTCACCATTTGCCCAGCTACCAGCATCCCTAGAGCCAACAGGAAGAAAAGGGCAAGGAGCTTCCCATTTGGCTTGCAAACTTTCTGCAAATACCCATTTTTCAATATGTTGCCTCTCTCCACCCATACTTGTCCCCATGTCCCCAAACCAGCACTTGTTGGTTAGGTTTAGTCTCTGGTGAATAAAGTTCTCTCCAGGATGCTGAGTGCGTAAAGCAGGGACAGCTCTGTGGTGAGATGGGGTGAGGAATCACTCTGGGGCATCACTTCTGATTTGGGCCCTGCTCCATGCCCTGGCTTCAGATGGCACTGATTTCTGAGCTTTCTGTAGTTCTATGGCAGGAATCTGCCCATTTCTCACTGGCTCCTTCTTTGGGGGTCTCTAGGTTTTTCTTTCTCTATCCAGCCAAGTCAGTTAGCTTCTCAACTTCCCCAACTATCGATATCCCTGACTCACTTTGGTCTCTGCTCCCTTGCCCTTCTGATCTTGGACCTTTGTACTCCTTTCCTTTTGTTTTAATGTGACAGCGGGGAGACACATGGATGTGTTCAGTCTACCATGCTTAGTCAAAATCCCTCTTTGCTGTCGTTTGAAAAGCAGCAGACACTTGGCATTCTCAGGCTTACCATAAAGTGGCTTCTTGTAACAACCAGCCCTGATATGACATGAAATAGTGCACAGTGCTGACTTGCAAGTGCTGTGTGAGTGATTCAGGGACAGCTCCGGGCAAGCTGAGAGTTAGGGGCTGCCCTCGCTAGCCATCATTCCATTTCTCAGTCACACTTTACTGCATTTTATGGGGAAAATTACATGGTAGTCTCTAATCCATGGATTCATGAAGGGCTATGATGTATCCCTTGAGAATGTCAAGGGTCTAGTGTACCTCTGTTGCTATGGAAACTAGTTTCCTGGTGACAATCGGGCTTAGCAACATCCACAATGGTGCAATGCACGTGGATTCTGGCTCTGCTAATGGGCAGAGAGCAGTCCCTGGAGAGAGGGACTATTATTTAGAATTGAAGGGCAGGTAAAGTGCTTCCCCGACAATAAAAAAACTAAAGGAATTTATCATCACCAAGCCCTTATTATATGAAATGTTAAAGGGACTTATTTAATAAAAAGAAAAAGATCAAAACTATGAACATTAAAATGGCAATAAATTTACAACTATCAACAACTGAATCTAAAAAACAAACTAAGCAAACAAGAACAGAAATAGAATCATAGATATGGAGATCATTTGGAAGGTTATCAGTTTGGGGGCGGGGGAAGGGAGAGAATGAGCAGCCATATCCCTCAGGATGTCTCCTGAGCCTCCTCTCCCCCTGAGCACCTCAGCTCAGAGGATGAAGAGGGAGAAGGTAACACTGTCTGGCCCACCAAGATCTGGAATCCTTCAGGTGCTCCTGGACCTGCTTCCAAATCCAGCCCCCCAGGACTTCTGCTTCAGAGTCACCTGAGTGAGGGAGAGTTGGCTCAGAGCTCCTTCAGGGGTCAATGGTCCATAATCAACTCTCAGACCATGTATGGGAAGAGATGGCTAGGTCAAAAGTCATTTGTGTTTGGCTTTGAAATGCATTCGTACTTTTTGTCCCTGACATCTTTAGTGCACAAATGAATTAACACGTGTTAAGTGCTTAGAACAGCCTGGCTCATGGTAAGTGCTTTGTAAGTGTTTGCTATTATTATTAGCACAAAAGTTGTATTTAGCTTGGGTCCACATGAAGACAAATTTGCATTCCCTGCCTCTTTGCAGCTCCTTCAGCTCAGAAAATGGATGAGCTAGAGACCCAGGGATTAATTCCTGGGTCTTCAACTCCTCTTTACACAACAGGCAATAAACCACCATCCAAATATTTTGCCCGTTGGTTTGGCCCATTCACTAGACTGGTGAACTCACTCCCCATCAGCCCTAATCCCTCACACTTCACCCAGAACCAGTCTGGGAGCTCTCTCGTTCTGGGCCGTGCTTACGGCTGCCCATCCCTGGCCCAGGGGTGAGCGGCTGGCTTCGCTCCTCCTCCTCCCAGTCCCTTCCTCCCTGCTCCATGTCTGCTGCTCCAGTACAGCCCAGGTTTTGAAATGGCCATGGCTAGCCGTGGGGCTCTTGCTCCTCCTTTCCAGCTGTGCACGCTCACCTCCAGGTCCCCCACACATTCTCGTTTCTCCCTTTCAGCTCCTCCTTCTGCCTTTCACAGATGCGTCCCCACTGCTCCCTGCCTTTTCTGTCATTGTTACCATCATCTCACTTCATCTTTTTTCTTCCCCTGGGCTGTGACCCCCTTAAGGGCAGGTCTTGTCTGTCTTTAGTCTGAACACCTAGCACAGGCCCTGGCACATAGTAGACAGTTGAAATATCTTTTTTTTTTCTTTTTGGGATGACAGAATCCTCTTTTTGTATTGCCTTGTTTCTGTATCTGCTTTGTGTCCTCTGCCTGTTCCCTTCTGTGTGTACACACACACACACACACACACACACACACACACACACACCACCCCCCTCCCCCGCCCCCACCCCCTTGAAACCTTCCCCTGAAAACCTCTGGGGCTGCTCCTCTGCCTGGCTGGGCCTGAAAGTGCTGGTGTTTCCCATCTCCGGGAAAGCCTTTCTGACCTCAGCTGCAGGAAAGACCTAAATGGGCTGCCCAGCTCAGCATGTCAGGACTGATACCTGCTGATGAAGAGCCGGCTTGTTCTGTGCAATTTCCAACTCATTTGTCTTTTCATTTGTAGTTTAAATTGGCCAATTTCATCTGGAATGTGCTTGGACTCTCTGGCAATCCACACATAACAAATGAGTGACCCAGTAGCTATGACAGAGAGACTGGCAGGGGAACGGGCCCGGGCCCCCCTGGGCAGCACAATGATGGTCCTGACCCTCTGGAAGTACAGGCGTTTGGAGGATGGCGACCAGCCCTGAGATCCATAGGCCTGAGGAGGGAGAGGCCCTGGAAACCCCTGCTTCCTTTCTTTTCTTATATTTTGTTCCTATCGACCTCCTCACCTACGTATATTGAGGGAGAGAGTCAAGTGCAGGAGTGGAAGATAGGTGTTGGGCTTTTAAGAGTACGCAGCAATGACACACTGTGGAGTGAAAGAAGCCAAATGCTCTGTGTGAAAGTCAAAAACAGGCAGAACTAGTCCAGTTGCTGGAACTCCGAACGGTGGTCACTGCCTCAGGTGTTATTGAGGGTGAGGGTGCATTAGGGAGTCTTCAGGGGCTGGAAGGTTCCACATTTTGACCCGAGTTGCAGTATCATGGTGGGGGGCATTGTACATCTGGGAACAAATTCACCAGGTTGCACACTTAGGGTCTGTGTGCTGCCCTGTATGAGTTCTACCTCAATAAAAATGAGAAAAAAAGCCACACCAATGGTTTCCAAACTTTACAGTGCATAAAAGTCACATGGGAGCTTATTTAGAAAAGGAGATTTCTGGATGTCTACCCTGGAATCTATTTAGTTGGTTTGGAGAGCTGCCTGGGAACCTGCACTGTTAACAGCCCCCTCTGCTCCAAGGGTGGTCACAGACCAGACAAGGCCACACAGGGGCTTAGACATCTGCCCAGTCAAATGGCCTAAGTGCCATCCTGCTGGGAGCCACGAGGGGCAGCTGGGTGGTTAAGGGCCCCTAGATGTCCTTGGCAGGGAGGGTTAGAGGTTGGCCACCCTGTGGCAGAGGAAGCACTGTCAGAAAGCAGATGTGGTAGTGGGTGCCGAGGGGTTCACTAGGATCAGGTTAGGGAGTGGGCCCCCTCATCAGGGAAGAGAATTACTTCAAGCAAGGAGGCCTCCTGCCCAGGGTAGCTGGGCAAACATAATGGAGCGGCAGTGGCTGGGGACAGCTTGTCCCCAGCAGAGGTGGAGTGCCATGGAATGGCCTAATGACTTTACAGGGACTGGGCACTGGGTCTGGTCAGTTGTGTAGTCCTCAGCAAGGACATGCTGTTCACAGAAAGAGGAACCCAAGACTAAAGACACATGCCCAAAGAGGAGGCCCTGGGAAGGGTGTAGACAAGGTGACGGTCGCACAAATGCCAGGCTGAACTTCAGAGAATGAGTCTGAAAATGTATGCAAATTGTATCTTCTGAGCCATCTTTGACTTGAAGGCCTGGGAAGGCTGGGCTATAGGAACAGGGAGCTAGATACAGGGCAGGAGGAAGGGAAAAGGAGCAGCATTTACCACATGCTGGGCCCTTACAACAGCCATGCCATCCGATCCTCACGATAGTCCTCTGACATGGCTTACTCATGAGCACTGTATAGATGATGCAGCCAAGACTAAGAGACATTCACCGAATTGTCCAAGGCCACAGACTCACAAATATTTGGAATTTGAACTCAGGTCCTTCTGACTCAAGCTGCATGATCTTTCCATATTCTCTGCTACTGCTCCCTCTCAACCTCTAACAGTGATTGGATGTTGAAGAATTGCAAAAAGCTTTCTCACACTTGATTTGCATAAACACCTTGTGTTAGGCAGCTATGGGTCCCATTTTATGGATGAAAAATTGGCCTTCCAGTAAAGAAGGGGCCCCCAACCTCCAGGCTGCAGACCAGCACCAGTCTGGGCCTGTTAGGAACCAGGCCACACAGCAGGAGGTGAGCTTGAATGTAATGTGCTTGAATCATCCCAAAACCTTCCTGCCCCACCCACCCCAGTCTGTGGAAAAATTGTCTTCCATGAAACTGGTCCCCGGTGCCAAAAGGCTGGGGACCGCTGAGGTAAAGAATAACCTGTCTGAGCTCAAAGAGATGATAAGTAGCTAGCGACTGGACCTTAAACACAAGCCATATTGCTCTAAATTGGCTGCAATCCCTGGTCTGGACACAGAGGAACACAATCTAGCCCCGTCATAAGGTTTGGAGAATCTGAGGACACCACTGCTTGAGCACACCTTGAGCACACCTTGGTTTTATGATGACTGGAAACTGATTTTATATAACTCCTTTAAGGACTGAGACTGAAACATGGCCTCTTCAGGGACATGGAGGTACAGAAAGCTTCGGTGAGTAGCTCACAATTGTACAAGACATTGAGGCTGGAGCTGAGACTAGAACCTATGTTTCCTAAAATGAATCATCTCCAGAGGCCTTCTGGGAAATTCCTCTCATCTCACGATCTCTGCCCCAGGGTCCCTCACCTCCATCCTTCATTTGGACCATGAACTGATGCCAAAGGTGAGAAGGAAGCATCAGCCAATGTTGGGGGTGGGGTGGGAGGGAAGGGCAGGACAGTAGTCCCTGGGGGAATTCATGACAAACTGCTCATGGGCCTGGGGCACATCATTAAGGGACAGGTAGGGACAGGGATATGTCATACTGGATCACTGCCCGACACTACCTAAAGGGGTTTTCCCAGGCCTTGTCCCTGGTTAAGCTGGCCATTTGGGAGTCCCCACACAACATGTGAGGAATGTGTCAATGAGGCAGCTGAGTTCTGGGTGGCCTGCCTGTACCTGGACTGCTCTGATGTGCCAGGTCTTCAAACAGTGGCAGCCACTCCGGACCCTCCATTCTGCTCTCTGCACTTGGGGATCATTCGCTTGGTGGATTCTTCCCAGCAAACATTCTTTGCCCATTCTGGTTTCTCTTTGCTGCTTACTCTACTCTGGGAAGTGCAGAATTATCCTAATCAGACCTAATCAGACCAGCAGACTGGTGGCACTCAAGTCATCACAGCTCCCTCCAAGCACACGTGCAAATGCTGTTTGGATCACCCTGCAAGCTGCTTGTGGTGTCTGTTTGCACTTCCTTGGATTATCCATTCTCTGCTCCCTGCCTTCCATCGACTCCCTGATGGAGAGGCAGGACGCAGTCCCCCACAGGCTGGCATTCATCTTCCCAGCCTGACCCTCTCGCAGGCTATTAAGCTGCTGTTGCAAGATCGAGGAGGGGAGAAAAATGAAAACAGTGCACAGAGAGCAGCGGAGGGCAAATGGGATTCTCTCAGAACAGGTCCATTGATAAGTCAGGCCAAGAAAAAATGGCCTCGAGCTTTGAAAAGCAGAGAGCTCCCCAGACAGCAAGACCAGGTGAATGGACCTCCTCACCAGGTGGTTCACAGGAAGAGGCCAGGCTGGGAGAGTCTCTCTGCAGAAGGCTGGATAGCCTAGGAACCCAGGCAAAGGTTACTAAGGTCTTTGCTGCCCCTGTCTCAATGAAAAAAAAAAAACTGTTCAATTCTCCCTGCCCTGCCCCTGTTCCTCTCCCCTCAGAGCATCACAGGAAGAGAAAGTGGAAGCCGACAGTCCAGCTCCATTATAGATTCATGATTGCAGCTTCACTCAGCCCTCTCTGCTGCAATCCTTTTATTCCTCTCCCACGGCTGCTCTGGCACACTCTGCTTCTTACTGTGCTCCCATCTGCACTTGACCTAGAGAAAGACGACCTTGCTGACCTGATGGGACCGGTGGGATGAACAGGCATGACCTTTGTGCTCTACCACTCTGCCTCCATCCCTACTCCTTTGCCCAGCTGCCCATTGTCTCCTGCTTCCCTTTGGCTTAGGAAAGAGATTTCCTCCTTTTCAAAACCACCCTCATCTCTTCCCTCCTCCGCAGGAAATTTAGTCCTTTACTTACCCTCTCTTCACCTTTAAAAACAACAATAAAAATACCGCTCTTGTCTGTTATCCCCTCTGAACGCAGACCCTGCCTGCTTACATCCCTGTGAGCTGCTGTCAGTCTCTCGGCTCTTCTGCTCCAGGAGCATTTCCTCAGCTTTCAGCCTGCAGATGCGGCTGACGCCAGCTAGCATGGCTGCAACCCCTTCCTTCCTGCAGCCCTTTCCCAGTTTTTGTGCGTTCCTGTGCTCGCCCTCCCATGGGGTCAGCAGTCTCTTGCCACATGGGCAGCTCTACCCTCGTGACCATCACATGCTGTCACCTTTTCTCTGCGTTCAGTCCCCTAGAGTACCAAACTTCCACTTGAGTCCTTAGAACATTGGTCCTAAATCAGACACGTTCCACCATCTGCCCCAGTATCGGCCCCACTTTCTAGCTAACCCATTCTTTCAATTGTCCATTCAATCTCCCCAACTCTTGCTCCATTCTCTCTAGGGAGATGATTCTTCAACTCTTCCTTCGAAGTGCCCCTGACAGCAGAGTGGTCATGTATGCCCAGGGGTCTGAGGACATAATCCCAGGTGGTCTGCCAAAAGGCCAAAACTACTTTGAGGTCTTGTTTTGAACCTCTTCATAAACTTCATACTAGATCCGTATTTGCTTTCCTCTAGCGTTTGCCCCCCAAGTCTCTGAGTCGGTGTGGTACCACGGCTGAGAAGCACGTCCCTAGCTAGGCCTGGTCCTGCAGTCTCCAGAGTGAGCCTCACTCCTCAGGACACCTCCAGTCTCTCCTCTCTGCTAAATACCACTGGCTTTAGAGCCTGGACAATTTACTCTGGCATTTAATTATTCTTAATTGCTTAAGGTGGGTCAGCACTGTTAGCAGTTCCTTGAGGGCAGGGCCCACAGTCTCACCCCTTGGTAAGGCCTTCATTGGAATAAAACCACAGGTTCCCTTTTGATATCATGGGAGACATTTCCAAACACCCTCTGTGAAAGGCCCACCCTGGAGATCCCACTTATCTTCAATGTGTCCCTGGAGGCTGGGGTTGGCTTTCTTGTCACCTCACCTCTCCAGACAGAGAAATGACAGAGGTGCTTAAGGAAGCCCCTCTCCCAGGCACTGTGCCCAGGATCAAGACTAGCCCACCATGCAGTCCCTCTCCAATCATTTAATTGCATTTGGCTCTCCACGCCGGAGGCTGAGGGCTTCCGACTGCTCCACAAATCCTCCTTAATTAAACTCCCGAGGCCCCTGCCGAGTGGCAGGAACTTGGCTCCTCTTCTACAGGTAAAAATGCCCTGGCTGGACTTTTCAGCTTAGGGTGGGCACTTTCAGGACCCAGCCCAATGTTTCTGCAGCACAGCCTGACCTGGGAACAGCTGGGAGGGCGGTGGTGGCAGGAAGCAGGAGCTGGAAGCATTTCTCTACATTGTGCTAAAATGAGCAACCTACAAATTAGATGCAAGATACCATGCAAATATGACACATATTAATTTGGAACAATTAGCTTTGGGCATTGTAGTCAATAAAATGCCAGCCCTGTAGGTGATCACTTTTACTTCCCCAATTATCCTTTTCCGAAATTCCAAGCAAAACTGAAGTGCAGTTACGTAAGGCTTTGAGAGGGATGTATTCCTCTCTTGTGGATGTCTAGGCGCAGGGGTAAGGTGGACATTACCGCTACCTATGTAAACACAGATGCTATTTTATCCACATCCTCACTGGCCAACAGTCACTGAGCCCCTGCTCTACACAAAAACTCAGTGCTGGGTGCGAACAGGAGAACGCAAAGTGCCCTCATTCTTTTGAACTCAGCACATGAAACACCTGTTAGGTACCTATTACTAAACACTTGTTAAGTGTCACTTACTAGTCGTGTGACCCAGGGCAAGTTAGTCTTCTCACTTGTAACATGGGGCGATGCACATGTTCTTCAGTGGGAGTGCTTGGACTTGGCCGGTGCCTACCACGGAACACGTCTCAGCAACAAAAAGGCACAGACTACTGAGACAAGCCGCGACTTGGATGAACCTCAAGGAAATTATACTGATTTTAAAAAGCCAATAGAAAAAATTATAGGCTACTATTCCACATATGTAACATTTGTGGTAAACACAATTATAGAGATGGCGGACAGATTAGCGGCTGCCAGGGGTTGGGAGCTGGGGTGTGGCTACAAAGGAAGCCTTGTGATGATACAGGTAAGTATGCTGGTTGTTGTGGCGGTTACACAAAACTACGTGGGCACACACACACACACACACACACACAAGTCGATGCATGTATGCATGCATAACTGGTAAAATTCAGAAGAGCTCTATGAATTATATCAATGTCAGCTTCCTGGTTTTGATATTGCATAATAGTTATATATGATGTTAATATTAATATTGGGCGAGGCTGAAGGGACTCAGGACTTGCCTGTATGTTTCTTTGCACTTCCAATGAACCTATACTTATTTTAAAATAAAAAGTCTTAAAAAATAGGGTGTAGTACCTACAGCATAACATCATTTTAGGGTTCAGCAAGCTCATATAAAGCACTTAACATAGCATCTAGCATATACTAGGCCTCATTATGTTGTCGCTGTTATTTCTACTTGCCATACACTAGGAATTCCAACATGAGTAAGTCACAATCTCTGTCCTCAAGAAGCTTCCAACCCAGCAGAAGAGGAAGATGCAGCAAAAAGACTTTTAACATAGTATGCTGAGGGTGCTTGGTACCCAGAGGAGGTCTCTGGGCTCTGGGGAAGCTTTTCTGGAAAAGACATCACAAGAGCTGAGGACTGAAGCATGGGGCGAGTCAAGTCTGGTGAGGAGAGTAGGAAGGGTACCAGGCAGAAGGAACAGTTGAGCAAAGCTCAGAGGTGTGCAGCGGCTGGGTGGCTGGGGAACCAGCAGCAGCTAGGTTTACTTGAGCATTAGGAGGCAGAGGGTGGAGGGCAAGAGGCTGACAAAGCAGGCAGAAGCCAAGCCAGGGAGGCCGTGTGTGCCCCAGGCACCCAGGTGGCACCCTTCAGGAGGCAGCTGAGCAGTCTCAGCCCCCTGACTCTGCCCTCTGTGGATTCTCTGGGCACTCCCACTCCTGGGATCCCAGAGCCAACACTGTCAGTCACTCTCTCCCCTGCACTGAATGAGGGGCTACTGAGTATACAAGGCAGGTAACAGACCCACAGGGGGCTCTGCAAAAGCCAACTTGGACTGGCCTTAACTAGACAGAAGGTAAACTTACTGTAAAGCAAACTGCACACCACTTTCCAGTCACACCATCTCCTATCCCATGGTCATTTGAGGGGTTTACAGGGCCCTACTCCTTCCATCCTGTGGAATAATCCAGAACTCACAGCAGCCTCTTTTCTACAAGCCGTATATGCAGCAGTGCAGACAGCACGGAAGTGGGGCCACCGGGCTCAGCCTAACTCTTCAGTGACCAGTCCCATGGCTGCACACAGGCCACTAACTCTTTGTAAGCTGTACTTGCCCCAGTGTGAAACACTGATCACAACACATGGCCAGCTTCCTCATTGGGGTGGCTCAAAGGACACTGGACAAGCAAACACCACAAGGAAGGCTATAAAGGACTGCTTTTCAGATGTAAAAGATGGCTGCTATCGTTCTTGAAAGAACTATTGGTGAAGAGGAGCCTACACCCCTGGCCGGAAAATCAGAACACATCTCCTTTGGATCTAGGCAAGGTCTTTAGCTGTGGAAGGACAGTGAAGGGAAAGGAAAGGGGACAGGAGCAGGAGCCTGGTGTCTTTATATAGTAAAACACTGGTGAGGCAGCGGTCATAGGTCACACTCAGAAGGTTGCTTTTTCCTTCGCTTTTTTAAAAAATATATTTTATTGATTATGCTATGACAGTTGTCCCATTTTCCCCCATTTATTCCCCTTTGCCCTGTGCACCCCCTGCCACCCACATTCCCCCTCTAGTTCATGTCCATGGGTCATATATATAAGTTCTTTGGCTTCTACATTTCCTACACTATTCTTAACCTCCCCCTGTCTATCTTCTACCTACCATTTATGCTTCTTATTTCCTGTACCTTTCCCCCTCTCTCCCCACTCACCCCTCTGATGATAACCCTCCATGTGATCTCCATTTCTGTGATTCTGTTCCTGTTCTACTTGTTTGCTTAGTTTGTTTTAGGTTCGGTTGTTAATAACTGTGAGTTTGTTGTCATTTTACTGTTCTTATTTTTTATCTTTTTCTTAGATAAGTCCCTTTAACATTTCATATAATAAGGGCTTGGTGATGATGAACTCCTTTAACTTGACCTTATCTGGGAAGCACTTTATCTGCCCTTCCATTCTAAATGATAGCTTTGCTGGATAGAGTCATCTTGGATGGAGGTCCTTGCCTTTCATGACTTGGAACACTTCTTGCCAGCCCCTTCTTGCCTGCAAGGTTTCTTTTGAGAAATCAGCTGACAGTCTGATGGGCACTCCTTTGTAGGTTATTGTCTCCTTTTCTCTTGCTGCTTTTAAGATTCTCTCCTTATCTTTAATCTTGCATGATGTAATTATGATATGCTTGGTGTGTTCCTCCTTGGGTCCAACTTCTTTGGGACTCTCTGAGCTTCCTGGACTCCCTGAAAATCTATGTCCTTTGCCAGATTGGGGAAGTTCTCCTTCATTATTTGTTCAAATAAGTTTTCAGTTTCTTTCTCTTCCTCTTCCCCTTCTGGCACCCCTATGATTCGGATGTTGGAACATTTAAAGACATCCTGGAGGTTCCTAAGCCTCTCCTCATTCTTTTGAATTCTTGTTTCTTCATTGTGTTCTGGTTGAATGTTTCTTTCTTCCTTCTGGTTCACACCGTTGATTTGAGTCTCGGTTTCCTTCCCATCACTGTCCATTCCCTGTACATTTTCCTTTATTTCACTTAGCATAGCCTTCATTTGTTCATCTAATTTGCGACTATATTCAACCAGTTCTGTGAGCATCCTGATTACCAGTGTTTTGAACTCTGTATCTGATAGGTTGGCTATCTCTTCATTGCTTAGTTGTATTTTTTTCTGGAGCTTTGATCTGTTCTTTCATTTGGGCCTTTTTTTTTTTTTTTTTTTTTTTTTTTTTTTTTTTTTTTTTTTTTTTTTTTTTTTTTTTTTTTTTTTTTTGTCTCAATGTGCCTGTTACGTAGTAAAGGGCAGAGCCTTAGGTATTCGTCAAGGCGGGGTAACCCACGCTGCTCCATGTGACGCTGTGTGTGTGGGAGGGGTCAGAGAGAGAACACTGTCACTTACTCAGCTCTCTGCTGGTTTTCAGTCACTTCCCCTGCTACCCACAAGCAAATTGGACCCTTTTGGTGCTGATTCCTGGGTGAGTGGGCTTGTGTATGTTCTAGGACCTTGTGGGTCTCTCCAATGGACTCTCCAGTGAGGCTGGGAGATTTTCCCACTGCCGCCTCAACCCCCCACAGGTGTTTTCAGAGGTTTCAGGCTTTATTTCCCCGAGCTGGAACCCTGGGTTTCATGATCTATCTCGCTCCCCAGTTGTTCCTCCTGGTTTATCGGAACACAAATATGGGACCCGCTTGGTCCACAATCCGCTGCCTTGCCCGGTCTGCCAGCCTCCACCTTGCCGTGAGTCCTCTCTGCCTGGCTGCCCATCTCCGCCCCTCCTACCATCTGGATGAATGTTTTTTCTTTAACTCCTTGGTTGTAGGACTTCCATACAGTTCAATTTTCTGTCAGTTCTGGTTGTTTTTAAATTTGTTGTTGTCCTTCTTTTGGTTGTGTGGGGAGGCACAGTGTGTCTACCTAAGCCTCCATCTTGGCCAGAAGTCACTCCTTCCTCTCCTTCAGCTTTTGTTTTTTTAAGTCCTCACCCGAGGATATGTTTGTTGATTTTAGAGAGAGAGGAGGGGAGAGAGAGAGAACATCGATGTGAGAGAGAAACATTGACTGGTTGTCTCCCGTATGGGCCAGGACTAGGGATGGAACCTTTGACCTTTTGGTCACGGGACAACACTCCAAGCAACCAAGCCATACTGGCCAGGGCCTGTCTGAGGTTTTTGGAGACATCCATCTTAGTCAACTAGGCAGATGGATATAAAGACATGGAGCTCAGATGAAGAGGTGCAATCTACAGATTTTCACTTGGGTGTCACCAGAATGTGTTTGGTAACAGAAGCCATCCATGAGATGGCCTCAGGACGAGTGTCCAGTCAGAAGAGAATACCTTGAACCAGAACATAAGGAACTCCAAGGTTTAAAGATGGAGAAGGGAAGGGTGACTCAGCAAAGAACACTTGGGAGTTACCAGAAAAACCAGGATTAAGAGAAGCCAAGGGAGAAGAAAGTGTCAGAAAGGAGGGAAAAATACTTCTGAGAACTAAAATAATGTTCCCTGCACTTAGCGATATGGAGAGCTGTCTCAGCAGAATGATGGGGGAGGAAGCAGACTGAAGTGGGGCAGAGGAAGAAGTGGGAGGTGCAGAAACTGAGAGAGTTCCAATGATATAGCCAACTCTTTCAAGAAATTTGGCTTGAAGGGGGAAAGAGACAAGGTGGTGGCAGAAAGGGGAGTTGGGCTGGAGGCAGGTTTTAGTCGCTGCTGTTGTTGAAGATGGGAGGACCTTGAAGGTGGTAGGAAGGATGTTCCTAAGAAGCCCAGAGGACAGGATCTAGAACAGAGGTGGTGGAAAACGGCCTGCAATGGAAATGCCTCCTCTGCAGAACAGGAGGGAAGGAGGAGGGGCCGGTGCAGAGACAGGTATGTGTGAGGGTCTGGTGGGGATGAGCTGAGGGAATTCTGCATGGTAGCTTCTATTTCTCTGTGAAGTAGGTGGGGTCCCAGCTGAGAGTGAGGGTGGAGGTGGAGGTTAGGAGAGGAAGGTGTGGACAGCCAGGAGAGAGCTAACCAGAGAGAGGAATGTGGTAGGAACACCAGGCACTTGGGAAGAATAACTGGAGCTGGTGATGGAGAATTTTCAGAGGTACCCATCTGCCTCATTTTGTCTTTTTCTAAGAGGTTGAGTTATCTGGATAAAGGCAGAAAGAAGCAGATAGAGTGATTAATCCAGACTGGGACTTTGCCAACCTCAGGCAATAAAAAGACAGAGGGTCAGGAGAGTTTAGGATATTGGCAAGAGAGCTCTCAAAATGACAGAACATGGACTCTATCTGGACTCAGAGAAGGAAGACAGAGGGAGGTAATGAATGGCAAGAAAGTAGAGTTGCCAATGGACCAAAGATCCTGATGAGGTTCAAGGGTGGTTGTGTGGGAGTCAACAGACAGCAAGCTGGCAGACCAGGAGGGGTGAGCAGAAAGCAGGGACCTCTACTAGGTGATTTTCAGGTGATGGCAAGGTCTAGAGTGTGACCGTGGGAATAAGTGGTTGAGGTGGGGAAGCTGGTGAAGGGGTTGAAGCTCTGCGGGTAGGAGGAGTTGCCCATGTGGTCTCTGGTCTCACCCAGGATGATGGATGGGCGTGGAAAGGTGAGGATGTCTATGAGCAGACCCCAAAGTCTTCACCAAATCAGGAAGGTGGCTGGTGATGATAAGAGGGTGGGGGAGGTGTAGTCTGATTTTATGAGATATTGGGAATAATCTCTTAGAGAAATTATATTGCATTTCACCTGAAGTACATTCTCCAGAGTGAAAGGTCAGGAAGGAAAGTGGAAGGAGTCTTGAGGAGAAGTAACAGATATAGCACAGGGCCAGAAGTTAGGAGATTTATACCTAACCCTAATGACACTAGCATGCTGTGTGACCTTGGGCAAGTCCTTTCCCCTTCCTGGGCCAGAGGTGTCTCATCAATAAAAATACATTGCAGAAATTGGTTAAGCTAGAGCTTCCCAGCTGACGTTAGGGAGCCACAAATGGGTTACAGGTGTGTTGAGATTGAGGTCCCCTTTGTCCTGGGTCAGAGTTCCTGAGCCATTATCATTGCCTTTGTGTGCTATGATGTGAACGAGAAGGTGGGGAAGCAGTGGGCCAGACACTCTCCAGGGACCCAGCCATCTCTAACATTCTGTTTGCCCGTCTCTGGTGTTCCGTCTTAGGGAAGGCTGTGGGGAGGTGGATAGAAGAACAGACAGATTCCTGCTGCAAGCATAAGTCCATCTGCTGGCAGAGAGGAAGCCAAGTTTCCCAATTCCCCCTGGCTCCCCTTGCCTACCTCTCAGCACCAGCTGAAGGAGCTGTGACCTGCTCAGATGCACAGGTGAAGGCAGGTACTTCTGTTCCTCTTCTGCCTGTTGGCTGGTGGTTACTGGTAGCCTCTTCAAGCCTCAACAGCAGCTTATAAACATGGAGGAGCAGCCACCCACTGGCTCCTTCTTCCACTATCCAGTTTTAAAAACAGACTCACCATTGCTGAGGAATCAGGCAGCGTGTCTCACTGCACAACACCCAGACAGAGGCTCACAATGCAGAGCTTTCTCTTGGGGTCAGCCACTTCTCAGAAACCCATGGAAGATCCACTTACATGGTTGACCTTGGACAACCCTCTCTGCCACTAGCCCTCCTTGGGCTCCCTCTCCCTCTATCTCCTGCCAGACACTATATGCTTAGAGAATGAACAGATAACCTAATTTTACCCTACTCATGAAATACCAGGAAAGACCCAGCACCTGGCTCAGTACTTTGTACATAGTAGAAAGGCAATAAATATAAATGAAGACTATTCTTGAATATTTAAAAAAGATAACCCTATCAAGTCCACCAGAATTTTTAAAATGGTTTATCACATTGCTTGCATTTATTGGAGTAGATAATTAAAAGAGTACTTTTAAAATTCTTTCATACTTATTGATGACTACTATTTGCCAAGCATTTTGCAAGGGTGAGCTGCTGTCATTTTCCCAAGCTTGTGAGATGGGGTACATTAACCCCATTTACAGATGGGCAAACTGAGGCTCAAAGAGAGGTTTAAGGGACGTGTCCAAGGTCATAGAACTGGTAAAGCAATGACCACAGGATTCTAATCCAGATGTCTCCAGTTTTGAAGCAGGGGTTCTTTTTAGCACCAGGCTCCCTCTTACAAGGGCATACATGAAATGGAAGTAACCGAGACTGAAGCAAAGTATGCAGGAAGGCTGCAGTAACACAGACTGGCTGAGACTCCCCACTGCCTTGCCCTGCGGAAGTAGTTTTGAGGTTAGGTAAGCTTTGCCAAAGAAAAGAGGAGAGTCAGGGTCTCACTCACTTCTCCCCCTTTGATTGCTTGGCTGGCTCACCTACTACCTCCACAATCTGGCATTTCATTCAGTGCCACCCTCCTTGGTTTTCTGAGCCTGCAAGGGGCCACAAAGCTGCAAGAACCTCTTCTGTGGATACATGACCCCTGCTCCCCTACCCATGAAACAGAGCAACTACTGGGCCCAGGAGATACCCCTTGTTCTCAGGGCCACAGGAGCAGGCAGGAGTGGCAGGAAACACGAGTGGTCTGATCTGCCACAGATGAACATGGCTGCCAGCACCTCCACATCTGTTTGCCTCTGACAGGTGAGCAGCTGTGCTCTGCAGCTGTCTGTCCATCTGTCTCTTTCTCATGCTCCCCAGAGAGGAAGGACCTGGACCCGAAGCAGCAACCTTACTCCAGATATTAATCAGCAGGGAAGAGGAAGGGTGGAGCAGGAAGACAATTGTACCTCTCTCTTCATCCAAAACTTGAACCCCCTCCTAGCTTCCAGGTCCCTCTCACCGCCTCCTCCCCTCCCCACTACTCCCCTAGCTCTGCCTGCCAAGTGCTGCAAATTATCACACGTGCCAATAAGTCATTAGAAACAAGACCCGGCAAAAGTGGGGTTGCTATGGAGACCAACACCAGGAGCTGGCAGCCCTGGGGGCCAGCCTGTGGCTCAGGTGTGCTGTGTGGGAGTTGGGAAGGCCAAAACACCTGGCCGAGGGGAGACATACACTATAGGCACCAGACTCTGCTGCCTCCTCTCCCTGCCCTCCCCAAGGCTCTGGTCCAACCCACCTGAAGCATGTTAGGCTGTGGAAAGGCAGGTGCAGCCTGGGCCAGTGGGCCTAGCCCCCTCCCTTCACCACAGAGAAGGTGGCTTTGATAATGTCCACCTGGGGACTAGCCTTGGGGACCAACCCCCAGGGGCCAAGGACCAATGACAGTCCTTAGCAACCTGAGCCCGTTGCCTGTGTTTGGAGGAAACCGAGGCCCAGTGAGGAGCTGAGGGCAGCACAGCACTCCAGCAACACTCTCTCAGCTTCCTGAACCCGGAACTCACTTTGCTTCTGCCCAGCATTGAGCACAGTGCCTGGGCCCTGTAGGTCAAAACTCATACATCCAGCTTGCTGAAAATGGCCGAGAGAAGGTGTTCAAGCATCCGGAATTTCTGACAAGACAGCAGCAAGCCCTGGATGGAAGTCCCAGCTCTTCTACCTACTCAGTGTGACCTCCCGCAAAGCCACTTCTCTCTGGGCCTCAGTTTCATCATCTGGAAAATAACTAGGATGTGTTTCAGGCACAGTATATTCCTAATTGGGCTCTTCTAAGTTATGAAGCAATTCCTCAGAGTCAGGGGTCAGGGGGAGGCCGAGTCAGTGGGCTTCTGGTCCACTTGCTTTGCTCCAGCTACAGAAGCCTGTTAATTTTCCTATTGCTGATGTAACATACGAGGTCTGTCCAGAAAAAGTCCAGCCATTGTTAACATAAGGAGAACGGTTTGCATGGCGTCAGTGTAACCTGAGCCAAGGAGAGTGGACTGGAGTGCACATGCATGAACAATGACGACTTCACTGTACTAGTCAGTGGTGGTAGGCGCTGTTGAGTGAGCATGTGCACTGTGTGGCTGCTGCACTCAAAATGACTGAGCAAATAGTGCGAGGAATCTGCATCAAATTTTGTGTTAAGCTTAAACATTCCTCCACGGAAACTATTCAGATAATTCAGAAGGCCGTAGCTATGGGCAAGTGGTGATTGGCAGCTTCATCACGACAACTCACTGGCTCACGCATCATGTCTCATGGAGAAGCTTTTGGAGAAACATCAAGTCACCAAGGTGACTCAGCCCCCCTACAGCCCAGATTTGGTGCCCTGCAACTTCTGGTTTTTCCCAAAACTAAAGTCACCTTTGAAAGGGAAGAGATTTCAGACCATCAATGAGATTCAGTAAAATACGATGGGGCAGCTGATGGCAACTGGGAGAACTGTGTGAGGTCCCAGGGTGCCTACTTTGAAGGGGACTGAGAGGTCATTGTCCTGTGTGCCATGTCTCTTGTATCTTGTATCTTCAACAAATGTCTGTTTTTCATAGCACATGGCTGGACACCTTCTGGGCAGACCTCGTATCACCACAAATTTCGTGGCCTGAAACAACACAGATTTCTCTTCAGTGCAGAAATGAGTCTCACTGCGCTAAAACCAAGGTGTGGGCTGGTCTGTGTTCCTCTGCAGAGGATCCAGGGGAGAATCTGATTCTTGGCTTTTTCTGCCTTCCGGAGGCCACCCAGAGTTTTTGGGTCATGGCCCCCCTTCAGCCTTCAAAGCCACCGCATTGAGTCTTTCTCACATCCCATCCCTCTGACGCTGACTTCTGCCTCCCTCTTCCACGTTTAAAGAACCCTTGTGATGACACTGGGTCTGCAGGATATTCCAGGACAATCTGTTCACTTTAAGGTCAGCTAATTAGCAAACTTAATTCCATCTGCCACCTAATTCCCCAGGCCACGGAACCGGACATTTTCATGGTTTCAGGGACGAGTGCACAGACATCTCTAGGGGAGGGCATTATTCTGCCTACCATACATGTGTTTTGAAAAATGGATCCATTTCTATAAATGTTTGAAAGCCACATGACCGAGTACTCACAGTTGCCATCGGTTTGAAAGTGCTATGACTTGGACCTCTCCTTTTCTCCCAGGGGGATGAATTCCCACTGGGATTCAGCAGGAACCGTGGGGCCTGACCATCAAGTGTGAATGCTGCAGCCTTAGGCTATCCTGGGGGGGTGTGCACAGAGAAGGTTTTTCTGTCTGCCAGAAAAGAGATCTCTAGGGAGGAAAGAATGAGGGCTACCAAAGTCAGGTGGATGTGTGTGTGTGTGTGTGTGTGTGTGTGTGTGTGTGTGTGTGTGTGTGTCTCCATGGGTGCAAGTGAATGATCTCTCCCATCAGACAGGATGATTGCTGAGGCCACAACTCTGTTTTCCTTTGCCCCCCCCCCCATTACCCATCCCCATCCATTGGCACTGCACCTGGTGCGGAAGTCACACTGATTTAACAGTTATAAAACTGAGATGCCATTCTTTCCTCCCATACCTTGTCCTTCAACGCTGTCCTCTTCCTAGATCCATCCAGAGGAGTCCCCAGGTTATTTGTAACAAACTCCAGAAACAGCACCAAGTTCAGAAAGCATAGGTCTTAGAATCTTCCTGCTAGTGCCTTTCCTGGACCACGGGGATCAACTCCAGCACTTGCAGCTGAGACAGACTCTGACTTGCCCTGAGGGAAATGGTGGCCTCTCCCTCACCCCCCACACACCATAACCCTCCGCCAGCTCTCTGGGACCCAACAGGGCTGGGTGACAAAAGGGTTATGAGAAAGGTTTCCTGGATATTAATCACGACCCTTCTGTTTTATGATTTTACACAAATGACCCTCTTTTTTCCTTGGTTTAAATGGCAGCTCACTCTGGCTCCCACCTCTATCATATGTCCCAAGGGATCCCGGAAGAGAAATGTGATGAGGTAGGAGAGAGCTATTCTCTGGAGGATTGGCCCTGGGGAAACTGAGGGGGAAAGGAATTAACAATTTTTGAGCTTCTGCTTTGTAGCAGGCACTTTACACAGATTAGCTCCTTTAATGTGGTGGCTGAGAAGCAGGGCTCTGGTGTCAGGAAGATTTGAGGCTAAACTCTGGCACCGCCACTTGCCAGCTGTGTGTGGCCTTGGGCAAGTTACTTAATATTTCCCAGCTTTAATTCCCTTAACTGCAAAACGGAGGGAAGTCAAACCCACAGAGTTACCTGGATTAAATGAGATAAGTGTGGTGCAGCTTTCGGCGCATCGTACGCACTCAGCAATGTTAACTCTTACTATTAACACCTCAGTGAAGTGGGTGTTATTAACCCTGATTTGTAGATTGGAAAACTGAGGCTCAGAGAGTTTAAGGAAAATGCCCGATGGATTGTGGGTAAGGAACAGGGACTCTAGCCCACCCTCAACTGACTCCAGTTCCTCCGGGTTGTGAGCTTAGGCCTTCGTCTTAGAGACTGTGCCCACAGCCTCTGGGTACAGTTAGTGGGCCCTCCTTTCTCAGGCTGCCAGGGCCCAGATGAAGGAAGAATCTTTTTAGCAGAAAGGGTTGCACGTGTGACTCTTGGCTCCTGCTCTTTGGCTGGGCGCCGGGGGGAGGCAGGGTGTGGGGGTGGGGAGAGTTAGGTGCTACTGAGAAACCCCACTCCACTCCAGGGCACTCTTGCTACAGGCCAGAAGTAAGCCAAACCCCAAGACCCAAGACCCAAGACCCGGACAGCCTCTCTCCAGGGAAAGAACAGACTCAGCCCTCATGGGAAAATGCTTGCTCATCTTGATACAATGTTACCATATTTTGTGATGTATAATGTGCACCCATGTTTTTGGCCCAAACTTTCAGGAAAAAAATATTTAGAAACAAAACCGATTATTGTATTTCAGGGTATCATTTTGCATATGGATACCATTATTGCTTTCTAGAGTTATACTTTTAATGCATAAACATAAATAATTTTAAAAATGTATATAGATATGGAATTAGTACTATCCACGTATAATGTGCATCCTTATTTTTCTATCAGAAATTTGGGCACAAAAGAGTGCATTATACACAGCAAAATACGGTATTTCCAGTTCACGGTATATGAAACAAATTGGAATGTTGTAGGACAGGGGTCCTCAACCCCTGGGACCATGGACCGTACCAGTCTGGGCCTGTTAAGAACCAGCTGCACAGCAGCGGGTGCACTTGAATGTAACCCACTTGTATCATCCCAAAACCATCCCCCCAACCCTGGTCCGTGGAAAAATTGTCTTCCATGAGACCGGACCCTGGCATCAAAATGTGGGGGGCCGCTGTTGTAGGAGTAACCTACCAGACAGGAGCCAGGTTAGCGAGAGGAAGGAAGAACAGAAGCCAGCCACAGACTGGGTAGGGAGTGGAGCTTATGGGATGGCAGAGAACCAGGCCCAACATCAGCAGGTCCAGGGGTTGGTGAACAGCAACTG
Source organism: Macrotus californicus (assembly GCA_007922815.1). NCBI lineage: Eukaryota > Metazoa > Chordata > Mammalia > Chiroptera > Phyllostomidae > Macrotus > Macrotus californicus. Next base: position 23,603 of record VMDR010006698.1, read on the forward strand.
ATTAGGGGATGCAGATCTCAGAAACCACTTGAGAGCTGGGAAGGGGACCTTCTCAAAGCAAGACGAGTCAAAGAACAGAGATCAGTGCGTCCGCCAGAAGGCAAGCACGCGGGACAATAGGTTTTCATCCTCTAAAGCAGGGGTGTCAAACTCATTTTCACTGAGAGCCACATCAGCCTCACGGTTGCCTTCAAAGGGCCGAATGTAACTTTAGGACTGTATAGATGTAACTACTCCTTCACAGTTAAGCGAGAGCTCGGCACTGCCACTGGGTAGAAACAAGGTGCCAGGCTGGATAAAACGAGGTGGAGGGCCGATTCAGCCCCCAGGCCTTGTGTTTGCCACCCGAGCTCTAAAGAAAGGGCTGCTCTCCTGTCCAGAGAGAACAAAGGGGACTACTCCAGAGACAGAAACTGCTCCCCACCCATGTGCCCCCTCCACTTGGCCACCCTTCTCCCTTCCCACCCCCAGGAGCTGCTAGCTCTCTTTTCCCAAATCCTCCCCTCTGCAGATCCAAACCCTACCCCGTTCTCCAGGCCCCAGTCGGCAGCACCCCTTCGAGGCAGTGTTCCCTCTGTACTCCCACACAGCTCACAGTTCTGATAACATTTATAGTTTAAATCGCACAGTTTAGCACTTGGTTTTAAATACTGTCTGGTATTATTCCCTTGTTATTTCTTGGGAGTGTAAGTTTTACCTCCCCAACGAATCTGTAGATTTCCTTACTAATAAAGACTGTGACTTGTGTTTCTTCATATTCTCCCTGACCCCACACCCCACGCTAGGACAGTACTCAAAAAGTAGCCAAGGATGGGGGCTGTGAGTGCTAGTTGACTTCACCGGCTGGAGAGCCTCCTGACTAGCAACCTGGCACAATGCTGAAATGGATGGCCAAAATCCTGGGGTGTTAAAAAGTCAGATCATGTGACGTCCCACCCCAAACCCTGCAAAGTCTCCACCTCACTCTGGAGGAAAGATCGAACTCCTCACTCTAGCTCCAGGGCTTTCCAAGATCTGGCCTCCTCTGAACCCCCAGGCCCAGCCCTGCCTCTGAGCCCATATGCCTGCTGTTCCCTTTGCCACTTTGCGGTCACTCCATCTCTACTCATGTCATCTTCTCAGTGAGGTCTTCCTGGACAACCCTGTACAAAATTACAAACTCTCCTCTTCCAAACATATCCTCTCCTGTCCCCCTTCGTCCTTTAATTTTTCTCTTTAGCCCTTGCCACTTCCCAATACACTATTCATTGTACTGTGTCCCGAATCAGGTATAAACTCCACGAGGGCAGAAATCTGTGGTCGCTGGCTGCTTGCTCACTGTTGTCTGAACCAGCAGCCAGGCACTAATGCTTAAAAAACACTTGGTAAATGAAGAGATTCCGGCCCCACTCCGTGCCTGACATAGCTGAGGCATGGCTCTGCAGAGATGGGCAATGGACAGGAAAATTCTGTAGCTTCCTTCCAGATGTGGGGTTCTACCCTTCCACTCCTGGGCCAACTCTGGGCAAGCACCTTCTGAAGTTCAGGGACCTGGAGCTGTGTGAGTCCCAGCTACCTTCATCCCACTGGCAGGTCTGTCCAGAAATAGAAGATGGAGGGGTTGGGTGTCAAGGTGGAGTGTCAAGGCCCTCCCCTCCCCCTGCACAGCTTGCCCACCAGCTGCCCCTCTGTGAGTGCTCCATTGCCTGGCATCACCACCTCTGCCCGCCCGGGCCAAAGACAGATGCTTTCATCCTCTGCCTTTAAATGCTCATTTTGGGAACACTTTATAGAGGAACATAGCCTCTCCTGCCTTTCTCATATCTTCCTTCCTTTTTTCCCCCTGTAAGGATCAAGTAAGACAGACCCACTTTTACAGGAGAAATCAAGCTGGTTGCCTCACAATTGCTGCCCCTTCTTCCGGATGCTTTTTCCTGAAGGATCTGCCTTGTGAGTTTGTAAATACGAATGATTGTACTTGTTCTTCCCAAGACACGAGGCTGCCTTATTAGAGACACCCCACTGACAGCACCATTCGCGAGCTGTCCCACCTAATTTCCTGAATCAGGGTCTGTGCCCATCCTCACATCTCTCAGAGGTCACCCCTGCACTGGTCCCGCCATCATGGCCATGGCAACCGACTCTCAGGGTCCAGCTTCTCTGGAGGCCTCTGGCTCTGCGTGGCCCCTGAGGCACTTAGCTGAGGCAGAAGGGAACAACATTAGTTCTCCAGGAGCCGTGACCTGGGGGAGTGGGAGGAAGAGGGAACACCCTTTCTGAAGGTCCCCAAAAGGGGACAGGCAGCCCCTGGCTTGGACAGGACTTCGAGAGCTTCTTATTGCAGGGAGGGAGGAGAACAGGCTGGATGGCCCCAGATCACCCTCTAGGCCCAAGGACTCCTGGATTCTGCGGGTGGTTAAGGAGCAAGAGCACTTGATCGGAAAGAAGGTTCAATCCTCTGATGTTTTTTCCTAGTAATATGTCTTTGAGTAAGTTACTGATCCTCTCTGAGTCTCAGTTCCCTCGAGTTTCAATTAGAGATAATAAGAGCACCTACCTAATAGGGGTATTTTTTAGGATTTAATGGGATAATGTAGGTAAAGCTCTTGGCATAATGTCTACCACGTAGTAAATGCTCAATAAATGCTAGCTGCTATAATTAGTGCCATTACAATGTGAGAGATGGAGGGTGAGAAACGGTTATTGCCCTAGGAACTCTCTGCCTGCTCTTCATCTTGGAACTCATTTCAGGTCCATCAAATGTTGAGCAGCAGGGAAGGTGGGGGTGGAAGAAATGTATGGAGACAAACTCAATTCTGAACCAAACCTAGTTCAACTCACCTCTGAATAGGCAGCTCCCTCAGCCCAAGGTGTCCATCCACTGGGTCCCCAGGAAGTGCAAGAAGCCAGAGGACAAGGGCCCTGGCTGCTCTGGGGTTGGAGCAGAGACTGCTTGATGGCTCAGAACATTAAGGAAGCCATGGTCATGAGACTAATCCCAGCAGGGATGCCTCAGGTCCCCTGCCCCAAGGACAACTGTTCTAGGCTGGGGAGTGTGGGGATGTTCTGGGTGACCTGTCAGCCCCACTGAAAGCTCAGCTGCAAGCAGAGGCTGAGGTGGGACATGCCCAAGGTGTTCCTGAAATCTACAGAAGGCAACACATACACAATGTGGCACCTTTTCATATGCAATCCCTGTGCCCCCGATATCGTGGGCACCAGTGTCCCCAGGCCCACCCCCTCTGCCGGGTTGGCTCCTTTTTGAGCCTTGCTGCAAATATGATGTGCTTTGAGAACCATTCCCTAATCTGAAGACAGAGGCAGTCGCCTCTTTACCTGCTTACTCGGTACTACAGCACTTGCCTCATTGTTGCAAGACAGACTGCCCCACTGAATGGTGACAATAATGATACGCTCACATAGCACTTATTATGCCAGGCACTGTTCTGAGCTTGTTCCATGTATTAACTCATTTAATCCTTAAAATAGCTCTATGGAGTAGGGAACTGAGGCACAGAGAGTTTAGATGACTTGGCCAGCGCCACTCAGCGTTAGGCGGTGAAGCCTGGATCCGAACCGCAAGTGTGCAGCTCCATACTCTCTACTCTTGCTGTGAATTCCTGGAAGGCAGGGGCAACATCTGATTTGTCTCTTCATCTCTAGCCTCTAGCACAGGTCTGAGTGCACAGTAGGTGCTTAGAAAAGATAGGCTGATTAAGTAAGCAAATGCCTCCATAAGGCTAATCTGGTGACTATTCTAGCCTCTGGACTGGAGGACTGAGAGATCAAGGCCCTCAAGGGAGTGTAGGACACAGGCATCCTTCTTACTCACCCCCTCTTAGCAATCCCACCACATGCTGCTGTCTGTCCTGTCTGGTTATGTCTTTCCTTGCATGCCTCTTGCCTTCTGTTTTTTTGTTTCTCAGTTTATCTTCTGTCTTTGTCCTCACCCCTCTTGTTCCTGGGCACTCTCCCCCTCTCCTGCCCCATCCATAGGCCAGCCATTGCCCTTGCCTTTGCCCTTCCCTGTAGTTCCTGCTTGAATGCCTCCCACCCCCATGCTTTGTCTTGGAGTTGTTTATGGAGTCCAGGCTTGCCCAAGAGGCACTAACTCATTAGACTGGCCATAGACAAGCTCCTACCTCCTGACCCTCAATGAAAACAGCAATTTCCCATCAACTCTGCCTGGATGCAGGGTGGTGGCATGGAGCAGGGGTGGCCTGCCCACAGCTTGTCACACATCTGTGTAACATCAGAAAGACCAGTACCCTCCCTGCCTTCCCTCTAAGGGTCCCATCTCCTCCAGGAAGCCTTCCCTGATCACTTGGGAAAGCTTATTCATGCAAGTGTTCAGCAAATCCTTATATATCCTCATATTCTAAGTGAGGAGACAAAGCATGCTCCTGAAAAATTTGATTAAAATGTAATCTTCAAAAAACTATACAACTTACCAGGTGTCACAGACATCACAGGGGCAAGATGAACCACAGACAGTCAGTGATTTTAAAACGTAGACCATGTGACCTGAGGCAGTGGCTGATCCTCTCTGGTCCTCAATTTCCTTGGTTATAAAGCAGGGGATGATAATCCAGGCCTTAGAAGGTTGTCGGGAGGACTGAATGAGATAATTTTTGTACAGCTCTGGACAGACCAGTGCTTAGTAGGTACTCAAGAACAAATCTGTGTCTTTTTTCCTGCCGTGTCTAAAGCACTGGACTTCTACTCAGCCCTCGCAGACAAATGGTGAGATGTGAACTGGTTCGTCCTTTCAGGTCAGAAATGTCTTAAGGACAGGATGGCCCTGGGTCTGTAAGCTTTGTGGTGCCTGGTATTTGGTAAGGAGATGGGCTGGTCATGTTAGAGGTCACTCAACATGATGATGGTAATTCACTAGGACTGTTCACATCCGCATCCCTCCTGCCAAGCAGTGGGTCTTTGAAAGAGCCTGAGGGCACAGACTGATCAGCTGGAAAGTCCAGAGACAAGTTTACTTCCGCCCTGAGACATGGGAGTTTGTTTCATTGCTGTACCCTCAGGTCCTAAAATAGTGCTAGGCACATAGTAGGTGCTCAATAAGTTGTTGAATAAAGGAATTTTGTTTAAAAAGAAGTGGATTTTCTTTTTCCTCTCAAATGAAAAAAGGGGGTAGCAGGGGCAAATGGCAGGGTACAGGAGACATGCCAGGGAAATGCAGCTGCCAGGCCCACCAGCCCCGGCCCCTCCTCTGCAAAGGGTATTCAGCAAAGCCAACAGTGCGTGTGTTCCCACCATCAGGCTGTCTGGAGCAGAGCACACGCCTGGCTGCAGTTTACAGAGGAGAAGGGGGACAAAGGTGGCCAAGGAGACCTGGGAGGGATGGTGGGGGAAGGGGGAGAGGAAGGGAGAAAGAAGTCTTAGGGAGAAGAAGGAGGGTGAGAGAGGGAAAGTGCTGTGAGGAGAAAAGGAGAGGAAGAAACGCTGGAGGAAAGAGCGAAGGGCGCCGGAGAAAAAGGAGTGGGGGATGGGGGGTGGGGGAAACTGCCGCGAGTTACAGAGGAGACCGGTCTCAGTCTGAGTGGAACTTGCCTTAGCACACCTCTGAGTTCTCACTGCCATTTGGTGTTTCCTTTGGGTCAGGCTGTGCTGGGGGAGGTGTGGGTCTGGGGGTACTCCTAGACACCGGGTACCTGCCAGACCCTAGCCTAGGCAAGTCTCAATCCCTGGAGCACTGTGGCCTTTAGTTCCATGCTTTCCAGAGGGACTCCCTAGGCAGAAAGGAGGAGACTTGGTGTGAGCCAGCTCAGGGGGAGGCCAAGGGCCTGGAAGGCTCAGACCCCTAGCTGTGCCCTTCTCTTTCCATCTTTTCCCTACAGGAGCACCTGGTCAGCCAGGAAAGTGGGTCAGGCCACTCACATGTGACTTTTTTGTGATAACAACAGGACCCAAAAGCAAGGGGGCCTCAGTGCCTTGCACATAGCTTTGCCCAGCCCATGCCCAGTGCTCCTTGCTGGAGGGACCTTCAAGGAGCAGTGGGCAGTGGAAGGGGATCCTGGCCTTCTCTTGCAGGAAGGAGACACTGGGCCAGGGCCTATCCCAGGCTGGCAGGGAAGGGGAAGCCTGCCTGCCTTGTGCCTGGGTGCATGAAAAGACCCAATCTCCCAATGACGGTGAAGGAGCTGGCAAGGAGCCTCCTCCATGCTCCAGACCTGGGCAGGCAGTTCTTTCTACCATCGACCTCCTGGGATCTTCAAGCAGAGGGTCTGTCCAGTTCTTCTCTGCCACTGAGCGCTGTGCCCAGCCCACCCCCTCCGACCCAGCCCTGCCATTTGAAGCTGCGTTGGCTCCAACAGATGGGAGCTGCGGCAGCCTGAGGAACAGAGCACAAAGCCCAGCTGACATTTTTCTTCCTTTCGTTTGATGGGGGAGGAAGAAAAGGGGGGAGCACAGCAACACCCCCAGGGGCCGGGTCTCTTGCACCTTTAGCTTCTCAGCTCAGCCCCCCTCACAGGCAGCTCCTCGCTGGCTGAGCAGCCAGACCCTGTGCCGCCCTTGGCTGCAGGACAGACGGACCACCTGTGGCTGACCAACCCCTCCCGTCTCCTGGGTGCTGAGGTGGGTGCAGAGCTGTCCTCCCAACGCCGCTTCCACTCCTAGAGCCCCCAGGCTGAGCCCAAGGCCAGCCCATCCCCCAACCCAAATGTCCCATCCCAGGCTGCGGACAGACCCTTGCTGGTCCGGGAGGAGCCTGGCTCACGGTTCCAGATACTTCTCACAGACACCAAGGCCACCTTGTCCCTCCGCACGGACACCCGAGCTCCAAGGAAGGAGAGTCCCCGCGGTTCTGGAGCACTGCCACCCCGCTGTCTGCCCCTGTCACGCCCTCCCTAACCTCTCTGCCACCTCTCGGCTTCCAGACATTTCAGGGCCCCGCTCTCCCCAGCAACAGTTTGGGGCGGGTCGGGCCCCTCGGGTGGATTACAGCCCAGACGCCGCCTCGCCCTTCGCCTCGGGTCCATCCCGCGCAGTTGGCCACCTTCTTTGCATTCTCCAGCCCTCCCTCTCTCGGCACTCGCCGCCGCCTCCCTCCGCGAGTCACCAGCTCCCCTGCAGGCAGCTCGGAGGCGCCTGCGGCCGTCCTCCCCCAGCTCCCGCCAGGTCCCCACCGCCACGCCAGCGGCCCCAGCGCCGCCCCGGCCAGCCAGGAACCGCACACTCACCCTGCGGCCGCCGTCCGGGTCCCGGGGCCGCCGCGCCGCTCGGCTGCAGCCCCGGCCGAGCGGGGGAGCCTGATCTGCGCTCCTCTTCCGTGTGCCGCCCGCCCAGGCCGAGGAGGCTCGAGGGCGCCTTCCCGCCGAGGAGTTGTCCTGGGAGTGATGCTGGGGCAGAGTTGGGGAGGGCGGCCGCCAAACAGCGATCCGCGCCCCAAGCCCCGCGCCCAGGGCTCTGTGCGGCCCTTCGCGATCGCGGCTGGAGGCTGCGGGCTTGAGTCGGGGTCTCCCACCGCGCGCCGCGCGGCCAAGTGCACCCAGCAGGCCCCCGCAGCGCCCCGCGCCCCTCCTCCCGGCAGCTCGCTCGCCCTCCTCACTCGCTTTTCTGCTGTTCTCCCAACCTCCCCAGCCCACTCCGGTCGCCGCCTCCCCGTCTGCATGCCACGCCACCCCCTTTCAGTCCCGCTGCCATTTTAACTCCTGCATGGCCAGGCGCACCTTCTCCCTAAACACACCCTCACACCCCGGAGCAGGAGTTGGGTGGGGCCCGATGCTAAAGCGAGTGTCTGGGGCCAGGGGTGTTCTTGCGTCTTTAGATGAAAGGCTTGGCGGAAAGAAGTGGGCACGGGGCCTGGGTCTGAGAGGAGAAGGAGGTGGCTCTTCTGATACTGCCTCTTACTCTCTTGCAAAGGCCAATAGGGTCTACTCTTCCAAAGTTAAAAGGGGACTAAGTAATTCAGACGGTGAGTTAGAATTTGTTCAGTGGACACAGGCACCTCTTAAAGAATGGAGTCAATACCCCGAGTTCTCGCGCTTTTCCGGCTTTGCACCCCCCTCCCCCCCACCCCAGCAGGTTCTGACATCTTGGAACATCCCACCCTGGCCCTTAGCAAAGGCTGTCATCTGCTTAGTGTTAGGAACTGACAAGCCCACTTGGGTGCTGGGCTTTGAGGAGTGCCCACCTTGCAGGCTGGGTGTTATGGACACTGGGGAGGAGAGTAAGAGTTGAACCATGATGAAGGTGGGTTCTGAGCTGCTTCCTGGTGGCTTAGAAAGGCTGGATACCCAGGGATTCCATTGCTGGGAATATATCCCAAGAATCCAGAAACACCAATTTAAAAGAATTTATGCACCCCTATGTTTATAGCAATGCTATATACAATAGCCAAATGTTGGAAATGGCCTAAGTGCCGTAGATGAATGGATTAAAAAACTGATTTTTTACACAATGGAATTCCATTTACACAATGGAGCAGAAAGAAAGAAAGAAGGAACTCCTACCCTTTGTGACAGCATGGATGGAACTGGAGACTATTATGCTAAGTGAAATAAGCCAGTCAGTGAAAGACAAATACCATATGGTTTCACTTATAAGAGAACTGTAGTGAACAAAATAAACTAACAAGCAAAACAGAACCAGAGACATGGAAACATGGAACAGACTGACAGCTGCCAGAGGAAAGTGGGGTGGGAGGGAATGATGGAAAGAAGGGGAGGGGATTAGTCAAAGAAAATGTACAAATGACCCACGGACATGGACAACAATGTGGGGATTAACTGTGGGAGCAGAAGTCGGGGGTAGAGTGGGCTGGGCAGAGGAGAGCAAAGAAAGGGGAAAAAATTGGGACAACTGTTAATAGAATAAACAAGAATTAAAAAAACTAAAAAAAAATTTAAATAGGAAAAAAAGAAAGAAAGAAAGGCTGCATCCCTGCCACTAGTCTGGGCTTGGGAGAGTGGGTCTTCTGTTGGAGCAAAGGCTGAAGGCCCATGCCTTAGTGTGCCTTCTGCCTGGACAACTCAGAATGGACATAACAAGCTCAGCTCCTTGACAGAACACACCCGCTGAGGGGTCTTGACCAGAGGCTGCAGAACACAATAGGGAAGTGGCTGGGGTGGAGTCCAAGGTATGGGGAGTCCTTTGAAGAGGGCATCCTGGAAGTCTTCCTTCATCCAGAGCTTGAGCTCAGTGCCTCCTGTGAGGTAAGCTCTGTCTTTTCCAAGGGCATAGCCAGTGGTAACTCCATGCCTGGGGGCTTTTATAAAGTTGCCTTGAAGGTCTGTTCTGTATGTACAGAGGGGTTCTCACCTTCATGTATTCAATAAGCATGCATTGTATGCCCGTTGTACCTCTGAAGCCACCTCATGCCACAACCCTCCACCCCTGCTGTGGGATATAAAGCCATCCTGACATAGGGTTATGCATGGAAGGTTTTATCGAGGAGTTGAGATTCAAGCTGAGTCCAGATGGAGGGATAGGATTTGAACTGGCAGAGAAAACATGGACCAGCAAAGGTAGGAAAGCAGAGACAAGCAGAGTAGAATGGGTTGTCTGGGGCACGGCAGGGAGGGAATTTACAGAGCTACTGTTGGGTGCTGTGCCTTTTCACAGCTCTTATTTTATCCTCTGAGCTGCCCCATTGAACAGACAAAAGGATGGAGGTTCAAAGAGTTTAAAACCTGCCGTCAGAATCTGAACTCTCTTTGAACTCAGTGTCCTTGCTCTAACACCACATTGGGTATGCAGAGTGGAGCAGCTGATGGAGAGTCTGAATTGCCAAGCTGAGCAGTTTGGCTTGCCTGTGCACACGTGATCTGGGATGAAAGAGTCAGGAAAATGGGAGGCTAGTGAGGAGGCTGTTGTAGAAAGGAAGGGGAGGGGAGTGGTGAGAACAGACAGCAATGGGCCTTTGTAAGGAAGACATAGCAGAACTTTGACACTGAAGGGGGTCAAAACTTGACTCCAAGCTTTTGAGTGTGTTTGGGTCTCCTGTCAGTTCAGTGGAGACACCTCAGCATCCTGAGGGCCAGCATAACCTGATGCGGACTGATTGTGAAAAGGAGGAAATGTTACCAGTCCTTCACCAGCTCAAGAGCCTGAACTCTTTCTTATCCCAGTGCCTCTGCATCCCAGCACCTAGTGTGCATCTTAGTGTGTCTTAGCTCCCAGGCAGCAAGCTTCTGGAGGGCTAAGACTGTCCCACACAGCATTAAGTCAAGACTAGTACCTTGCAGTAGGTACTCCGTGCCTGATTATTGAAGAATAAATGGGGTAAAAGCAAGTAATGTTTGCCAAGTGGCTGGTTCCTACGTGACAGACCTTGTAAGACACGTGCTGGGTAAGGGCTCAGGGACTTGCATTGCTGATGGGGAGAGAAAAGGGAAACCTTCTCTTGAGCTGACTCCAAATGTCTTACAACCCAATGGGACTGAGGAAAGAGTATATAGATTTGATAGCGGAGATTTGAAATTCTGCTTACACTTCCTCTGTGTTGCTTCAGGAAAAGTGCTTAACTTCTCTGAACTCCAGTTCTTTCCTATGTAAAAATATTAATTCAAGTAATAGCGGTTAATACTTGTTGAACATCTACCACATGTAAAGCGTGGTGCTAATCACATTGAAGCAAGAGCTCGTTAAAAATTTTACCAACCCGTCCTGGTTGGTGTGGCTCAGTGGATTGAGTGCCAACCTGTGAACCAGAGGGGCGCCAGTTTGATTCCCAGCCAGGGCACAAGTGTGGGTTGCCAGCTGTGTCCCTAGTTTGGGGTGTGCGAGAGGCAATCGATGTATCTCTTACACATTGATGTTTCTCTCCCTCTCTCCCTCCCTTTCCCTCTCTCTAAAAGTAAATAAAATCTAAAAGAAAAAATTTCGCCCATTCTAGGACTCTGATAGGGGAGAAAAAGTTTAACATTAACATAAGCGGTACACAGTAGAGCTGAGTGGAGTCTAAAGCACTGCACTACCCTGAAATACTTCCTTAAGCTCAGGGTGGCAATCAGGTGATGATTCACACTCATGGGATGGTTGTGAGATGTGACAGGGTTGCTAGTGTCTGGCAGTGAGCACGATGTCTGGCCCATCTCACTTCTCGGTAAATGGTAGTCTTCTCTCTCAAATCGGGGCTATCATTCGGAGCCGGATACTTCCCTGGGAAAAGATGGGGGCTCTATTCAGCCCTTTGGAAGCTCCTAGGTACTTACCCAGAGGACTTAATGACTCTGTCACTGACCTTTCTCCCTCCAAGTTCATTCTCTAGGCTTAGCCATGCATAACTTCCTGACAGGGAGCAGGAGGGATTCTGTAACAGCAGAGAGTCTCTGGAGAAGGATGCTGGGATTACACACCCCTACCAATGATCCTCAGCTCAGTTCCACTTGGTTCTTTAATGTAGTGTCAGACACTGAGCTAGTAGGCATGCTGTTTGTGTGGTGGGGGACACTGAGGGAAGAGGGCTTCTGGAGCCTGGCAGATGAGCCAAGGCAGAGAAGGGAGGCTGGGGGTGTGGTACCACCTCCTTCAGTAGACCCTCTACTGCTGGATGCAGCCTCTGCCTGCCTGCCACCTCAGGAGGCTTTGGATGAGGCCTTTGGAGTCACTGTGGACTGTTGCCCCCCAGTGATGCAATTAAGTAGAGAGTATGGCCCTAGAGCAGTGGTCCTCCGGCTTAAGCTTACCTAGAATCAGTGTACAAATGCAGATTCATCCTTCTTACTCCAGAATCAGATTATACAGTTCTTGAAATCTGCATTTTGGCACATTTTGGCAAACTCACCAGGTGATTCCGGTTCAGATGCCTGGAAGGGTCCTGCTTTGAACACACTGGCCTGCGGTACCCTTTGCTCTCTGACCTCTCCCTGTCTGGGCTCAGTGACAGCAGAGCCCTGTACCCTAGCTATTGGGGGACCACAGTGAAAGAACTCCAGCCCTGCCAGAGGCAGATTCATGGTGAAGCTGATGAGCTTCAGCTGTTGTGTTGCTCACTTTGGGGATCAGAGGAGGGCTGACAATGAGATCTGGGAGTCACACAGTGTTCTCTATGGGAAGGGGAGGCCAGTTCACGAACAAGAAGCATTTTTATGTAAGCATTTCTGGTAAATTGGATGAAGAACTGTCACAATAAAGGGGTGTGAATTTCCAAGGCTCATGTAAATTATTGTGATTTTTCCAGTTCTAAAGAAACATTATCATTGGACCTGATTTTGTATTTATTCTTTTCCTTCAGAGGGCCACACAAAACCTGGATCTTCTCCTGGCCTCTGACCTCTGGGAGCTCCCAGGATCCACAGACACCCTTGGACCACAGAGAAACGAGAAAGGCAGGAAGACATTGCAGATGGCAGAGCTGCGGGGAACAGCAGGGAGTCCTCATATTCCTGAAAAAGGCACTGCAGGTAAAAATGATGTAAGTTGAATCTGTTTTTGCCCAGAAACAATATGATAATGGAAATTATGTTCCTCACCAAGATCCTGGTGCCCAGAGTTTTATGGGAACAAGTCTAAACACCATATTTATTCAACTGTAAATGATACACCTGCACTCTGTATTTGTTAAATTGACTTTGAGTATATAAAACAGGTAAACTGGGCAATATGGTAACCAGATCCCATTCTGTTTAATTTAATGTATTCAAAAGGTTCCTGGGAGAAATGCTATTTTGGGGAGTGAGTGGAGATGCCCACTTCCCTCCATACAAAAACCTGTGTGGTCAAGAAGGAGACCCCCAGAGGCCAGAGCTGGGGGGCCAGGGCCTGTGTCCACAGCTCATCAGAAAACAAATGAGCCAGGCAGCATCACGTGTGGGTGCAAGCAGCCACGTCTGAAGTGCTCCTCTCTGAAGTCAAGGGCTGTCTACACACCAGGCATGGAGCCATTGGAGAGTGCTTGGAGGGCTTGGGGGGTGGATGAAGCTGATCTGGGTGGCTTTCTGGAGGAAAGGTTTTGAGAAGATACTTGAAGGCAGGAGAGGCAAATGGTTAGGCTTCCTGAGAGGTCAGTCCCAGGGATCCTCAAGGACTTTTTCATTTGACTTTTGACTCACCTCGCTGTCACCCACAGTCTGTCAAAAAGCCTCTGTCCCTAAGTGCTCATCACTCACCGTACATCTACTTCGATGTTTTCAAACTGCAGGTGGAGACCCATGAGTGGGTTATAATAAGAGCTTTTTAAAAAATGAAATAGAATAGGATAGAACATATTTCATTAATATTTTTGTTCCAGTTTCATGTAAACATATGATGTACTGAGCTGTGGTGTTCAATGTATTTCTTACTATGGGTCTCTAATCAGACCTTAGCTATTTATACCCAGAGCCTGCAAATAAGAGATACAAGGACTATCTCACATATGACAAATGAAGTATTTATCCAAATCCAGCCTTTCTATTTGGCATGACTTCTGTTGATTGTCTTCTTTTCCAATCAGAGTCTATTCATTTCTGAACATTTCATTTCAGAAATGGTTCGTGGGGCAAAAAAAAAAAAGGGCTTCCCAGTACCCTAATCCCATCCTTTTCTCTTTGCACTATCTGTGACCCCTATATTTTTCTTATTTTTTACAAAGAAGGAAGTCTTTATGGCCTCACTTCCAATATTTGAATTTGTTCCAACCTAGACCTCAGAGCTCCCAGGGCTCTGCAGACATCATTCCTAATGTCTCTCCTGGTGGCCCACCACCTCAGTCTATGTCTGCTTTCTAAACCTGACCAAAAGAACCCCTGGGGAACTGAGTAAGATGTAGTTCCTGGATCCCACCCAGTAGGTCTGAAGTGGGGCTCCTGCACTGCATTTTTGATCAGCTCCCCAAAGGATGCTGAAGACCACACCTGGAGGACCAGTTACAAACCATGGAGAAAATTTAGCTGCTTCCAGGAGGCTTTCCTGGCTCACTCCAGATTCTGATCACATCACTCCTTCTGCAGGAATAGCCTTGGCTTAGGCCACTTTACATTTATTTGCCATCATTTGCACTTTGTTTAAAGTTACTTTATCTGAGTAGCTTGCCTTCCTACGTAAATTATAAACTCCCCCAAAGAACTGTACGATTCATTGCTATTTCCCCAGAGTGTCCAGCAGAAAGCCTTGCTCACAACAGGCTTCCTTGAAGCCCTCTGTGCATAGGACAGAATCCTCCTACACACCCCCCCACCCTTCCTGGCTTCTGTCCCAGGATTGGGAGTCCCCACCCAGGAGTGCTGAAGGCAGGAGTAAGTGTCTGTGCTGTGCCCTGGGTTGAACGAGTTTATTGACTGGGTGATTTCGGCTCCATCTGACTGTCCTTTCCATCTCTCCTCCATAGGGTTAGAGAGACTTGGACTGGTAAACACTGATGAGTCCAGATGACCCCCTGGGACTGCAGCCTTATCAAGGGCTCTCGTATTCTTCCTGTTCAGAAACACATCCAACAGCAAAGGCAGAGGGCTGAGCAGCAAGGCTGGAACTGGAAGGAGGCAAGCTAGCCAATAGCAGCCTAAAGTATGCATTCTGAGCCCTGAAGCCTGACACTTAGGTCTTAAAGTGGACAGAGGGAGAAAGGCTTCTTCAGGCAGAGGTCCGTTTGGTCCCTTCTGCCCCAAGGAGCTGTCCCACGTGATAAGAGATTTGGGTTCAGTTGACGCTGAGCCCCAACTCTGCGCTGGGAGCCTTCAGTGTGTGGTCCCACTCAGCCCTTAGGACGTTCGCAGTGGCTAGTGTACCAGCCAGAAGAAGCCCGGACTGGGCTCAGCACCATGTCCTCTGGTCAAAGCCCACTTTCCCTCTCCTTTTGCTCTCTCCAAACTCCCCTGGCTCTCGTGGAAAAAAGACCCCACAGCCCCTGAGAGCCAATTGTCAAAGGGATTCAACTCTTCTCTGAGAAAGCTCACCCTTATGTTTTATCCTTACTGCTCCTTCTGCTGTGAGTCATATTTCTTCCTATTTTAATCTCAGAGGAGATGAAAAACAGCCTGTCCCTGGTCACCGGCCTCTGTGTGTGGGACCCAGGGCCTTTTGGTTCATGAAGTCTCTGCTGTCTTCTTTTCTTCAGGCACTATACACCCATCTCCTTTGCTGAGGTGGTAGGGGAGGCACTTTTCTGGAAAAGAAAAATTGTAAGGGAGGAAGGAGAGAGGTAGGGAAGAAGCGAGCTGAGGAATAAACGAATGCTGTCATCTCTCCCTGAGCTGAGGAAGGCTGACTTACCTAGAGACAGGGCATGAGGGATGAGCCCCCAGTGGTGGGCTCCTTGCAGGCCAGAACCCTGGGCAGAAAGTCCAGGAGCTTGGACCACTTCAGTGTGCTTCTGCATAAATGGCCAATGGTCCAAATCCCTTCACAGACCCCAGACCCCTGCTCTGGAAGGGAAGATGGGTAAGTTGGCCTCTGGAAGGGGCCTCTTCCAGCTTGGCTCACCTGGATGCCTCAGTCACAGACAAGTGGAATTATCAGACTCCACATGGGAGAATGAAAAGCTGAGGACATGGGTCAGACACCCAGGCCCTTTCATTCCCTGTCCCCCTACAATTCAGAGATGATCTCCCCATACGCTGAGTAGGGTGGCTGGAGCGGATGACTAATGCATGCCATTTTCAAGATGCTCTCTCTGCACAGGAAAGTACATTCAGATCCAGGTTTTAATTGTGTGTGATTTTAGCTGAGATGGCGTTAATTTATTTCCTTTGCTACTTCAGCGGTTCTTCCTCTTTCATCATGATGAAATTATCTGGAATGTATCTTTTTTTCTTAAGGACAAAGAGAAGAAGCTGATCTTGCTCCTTTTCCACTGATTGAGGTTTAGAACATTCTTGGGGCTGCCAGATGCTATTCAGTGGGTGTTTCAGGATGGAGACCCCAAGGTCTCCCACTCCCTAGGCCCCCTGCCCTCCCACCAACTACCAGATTTGCCCAAGGGAATGCTGGATGATGCAGAACCCTTACTATCCAGCCAGTCCCTCCGACAAATCCACCACCCGAGGGGAATTTGCATTCAGGGCTGGCTCCAGTCAGTTTCTAAAATGAGAGGTACTTTCTTCCTTCTACAACCTTCAGGGAAAAGGGGAGCAAAGTTCTTGGAGGAAGGGAATAAGGTTAATCAAAGAAGGTGGGTTAGGAGACATCCAAGGGCCCTGAAGCTCATGCTTTCTGACTTTGGTTGGGAGAGGGTCTATCATTTAAGAAAGTGGATAGGGCCCAGGTGAATATGCTAACTCCCTAATGTTATGTTTTTAATTTTTTTCACTCAAACTCTCTTTGGGATATGCATAAAAATAGCACACACACCTTCAGAGATTCTGCTGCATTTTGCCCTAGAACTTTGCCCTCGTTGAAAATTATTGCTTTCCTTTGTATCTGGACTAGCTGAGACCATGGCATCAAGCCTGCCTTACTGTAGTTTTTATTATAAAAATAAAATCATTTTCATTTTCCAAATATAGGATTAGAATATCATCTAAACTATGCTTTTTCAATCTCTATGTAAGTCCCAAATTGGAGATTAAGCCCCTCTACTCCTCCCCACTGGAGAATCAACAAATCACTACCTGAATACCCAGGAGGGAAATCAGAAAAGCACTGGCTACACCAGACGGGGGCTGTTTGAGGACCCTGTGTCTCTTGTCCAAGTTGCTCTCCCCATGCTGTGAAATCAGTGTCTTCTTTGGTCATTGTGGTACATAGTGGGACATTCAGGAAGTATATGTTGCATGAATCTTACAGTATTAAATAATTATCAAGTGCTTGGCACTATGTTGGTGCCTGGCACCTGACAAATGCTCAGTGAGTATTAGCTATTGTTCCTCAGGTCCCTGACACCCTCCCTCCCCCACACATCCTGCTGTCTGCCCTCTCTTCAGAGGCTCTCACTGGTGAAGATGCCAGTTTTCTTAAGGTACCCAAGATGGACCTCAACATCCTCTTGCTCTGTGCAGCTTACGTTTCACCTCCAAATGTTGACCACCTGTTCAGATACTGGCTTCTTTTGGTCAAGTCGGAAGCCAAGCATAGTGTTGTGCACATAATAGGGCCATTTGTTGAGGGAGGGAGTGAATGGTCTTATGCTTTCCACATGGCAGCCCATCCAGTCAGGTGAGGTCAAGCCTGGGGGAAACCGTGGCTAGACCACATGGCTGCTTAGCAAGCAGTGAAGCCTCTGACTGTGCTCTTTGTGGACAGGGCTCTGGTCAGCCAGAACATCCTCATGGCTGGAAAAGCATTCTGGGTCGATTCTTGTTCTAGTGTGTTTAGGGATTTATTGGAGGCCAGTATCACACTACTGTTTAAAATTTGTTTCTGAGTTCTCCCTGAATTGCTTTGAATAGCTTTGGAGTTAGGATAGCTCCTTCTTCCAATTGCTTTTGGTCATTTCCTGGCTGTGTCTACTGCAGTCTCAGTCTCTGCAGTGTGATAAGTATCAGCTCCTTTCCCAGCCAGGCCCCAGCCTAGACTTCATGGACACCTCTGGCCATGTGATGGAGGCACTGCGCTTCCCAGACGTGCCTATCTGTCCATTTGCCCTGACCTGCCATTTCTTAAAAATAAAACATACTTATTATAATATGATCCTGTGATCACTTTCTACACGTGTCCCAAAGAAATGAAAAACTTACTTCTACTTAAAATCTTGTACATGGGTGTTCATAGTAGTTTTATTTGTAATAGTTCCAGACTGGAAGCAACCCAAATGTCACTCAAGGATGGATGGTTAGACAAACTGTGGTCCCTCCATGCCACAGAGTGCAAGTCAACAACAAACAGGAATAGACTATTGATTCACAACAACTCAGGGCCTTGTGCTGAGTGAAAAAAAGCCAGTTTCAAAAGGTTGTATACTGCATGGTTCCATTTATATGACATTCTCAAAATGATGAAACTTCACGGATGGAGAACAGATCAGCGGTTGCCAAGGTTTGGGAAGGAGGGGCGGTTAGAGGGGAGAGTGGTGTGGTGCAACTGTGAAGGGGCAGCTCAGGGGAGCTTTGTGAAGAGAATAGCTCTGTATCTTGATTATAGTGGTGGTCACACCTGATAAAATTGCATAGCATACACACGCAAGTGTGTGTAAAATTAATGAAATTTGAACTAGGTCTGTAGATTGTACCAATGTCTACTTCTTGTTTTAGAAAGAATGAAAGAAAGAAGGAAAGAAAGAAAGAGAAAAGAAAAGAAAAGAAAAGAAAAGAAAAGAAAAGAAAAGAAAAGAAAAGAAAAGAAAAGAAAAGAAAAAAAAACCTCGAGTGTTTGTTCACACTGTTTGTCAGCCCCTGGTCTACCTCTGGTCTCCAGCATGATATTCAGGCAGCTTTGGAAGGGCCAGACTCTCCTGGCAGTCTCAGATGTTAAGGATACAGCTGAAATACTTTAGTTCTTTTTCTAGCCTACAATGAATACATTTTCCCAGAATCATCATAATCTCTTTTGGGAGCTCTACATATTTCCAGCTTATGCCTTTTCTTGGGGTATTGTGTTCTAAGTGGATTATCTATCCTGTGAAGGAGAACTATAAACTTATTTTGTTTATTTGATTATTCTCAGCCTAATCAGCTTCACCTTCAAGTTTAAGGAGGATCCTTAATTGAATTACCATAGGACTTGTATTCTATTGTTGCTTTATTTTGGGGCCAAGTCTGTATTCTCTGAACCCCTGTTTTGCTTCTGGTGGTTCAAGCCTCCACCCCACAGATATCATGGGATGCACAGGGCTGCCTGCCCTGGAGGGGTCCGGGGTGGTGGGCATGAAGAGCCATTCTAAGACTTGATTCATTTAACCCTTCCATCCCCCACATGAACAACCCCAGGAATTCTGCTCTCTCTCCTTACCCTAAATCTCTGGAAGAGAAATACACAGGCCTCCTCCTGCCCAATCACACTTCATCTCCCTGATGCTCATCTAGGCCCGTCCCCATCTTGTGCATCCTGATCTTATGGGGCTCTCAGGAAGGCACACAATCATCCAGAAGTGTATCTCATCCTTTTTTCTATTTTGTGGTGAAGACCCTGAGACCCCAAGGTAGTTCATGGCAGAGCTGGTCTACAGCCCACCATGGTACTTCAGGCTGCCTTTCTTGAAAAATGAGTTCCATAACTGTATTTCACTTGACAGCTGTGTTTTGTTAATTGGGGAGTTAGGTGACAACAGAGGCAGGACTTTGCTTGAGCTGCCCTGGCAATAACTTAGAGTTGGGAACTTCCGGCCAAGATGGAGGCATAGGTAGACACACTGTGCCTCCTCACACAACCAAAAGAAGGACAACAACAAATTTAAAAACAAAAAATAACCAGAACTGACAGAAAATCGAACTGTATGGAAGTCCGACAACTGAGGAGTTAAAGAAGAAACATTCATCCAGACTGGTAGAAGGGTCAGAGATGGGCAGCTGGGCGGAGAGGACTCACGGCAAGGCAGTGGCTGGCAGACCGGGGAGGTGGTGGCTGGTGGACCTGGTGGTCCCACACTCATATGCGAATAAACCGGGAGGAAAAACTGGGGAGCGAGATAGACCACGAAACCCAGGGTTCCAGCATGGGGAAATAAACCCTCAAAGATTCTGGTTGAAAACACCTGTGGGAGTTGGGGCAGCAGCAGTGGGAGAAACTCCCAGTATCACAGGAGAGCTCGTTGGAGAGACCAACAGGGTCCTAGAATGTACACAAGCCCACCCACCCGGGAATCAGCACCAGAAGGGCCCAATTTGCTTGTGGGTAGCAGGGGAAGTGACTGAAAATTGGCAGATTGCTGAGTAAGCAGCACTGCTCCCTCTCAGACTCCTCCCCGACAGCGTCACAAGGCAGCAGCGACATGGGTTGCCCCACCCTGATGAACACCTAAGGCTCTGCCCCTTATTATGTAACAGGCTTGCTGAGACAAAAAAAAAAAAAAAATGGCCCAAATGAAAGAACAGATCAAAGCTCCAGAAAAAAATACAACTAAGCAACGAAGAGATAGCCAACCTATCAGATGCATAGTTCAAAACACCAGAAATCAGGATGCTCACAGAACTGGTTGAATATAGTCACAAATTAGATGAACAAATGAAGGCTATGCTAAGTGAAATAAAGGAAAATGTACAGGGAACGGACAGTGATGGGAAGAAAACCGAGATCAAATCAACGGTGTGGACCAGAAGAAAGAAAGAAACATTCAACCACAACACAATGAAGAAACAAGAATTCAAAAGAATGAGGAGAGGCTTAGGAACCTCCAGGATGTCTTTAAATGTTCCAATATCTGAATCATAGGGGTGCCAGAAGGAGAAGAGGAAGAGAAAGAAACTGAAAACTTATTTGAACAAATAATGAAGGAGAACTTCCCCAATCTGGGAAAGAACATAGATTTTCAGGGAGTCCAGGAAGCTCAGAGAATCCCAAAGAAGTTGGACCCAAGGAGGAACACACCAAGGCTCATCATAATTACCTCATCCAAGATTAAAGATAAGGAGAGAATCTTAAAAGCAGCAAGAGAAAAGGAGACAATAACCTACAAAGGAGTGCCCATCAGACTGTCAGCTGATTTCTCAAAAGAAACCTTGCAGGCAAGAA
>VMDR010006699.1:0-44079 GCA_007922815.1 Macrotus californicus
ACATCCTTCTCTTTGAAGTAATTAGCAGCATTCTTTCCTTGTTATCTGTAAAAGGTAGTCACCTAAAGTGAACCTGAGCATAATGAATGAGAACCCTCCTCGATTTAATGTACCCAGAAAAATCAATAAAAGCCTGTCCAGGCAGGGGTGGGGGCCCTCTCTCATTTAGAGAGCAGCTGTGCTGTCCCTTTCTCTCCAGTAGTCCGTGTGAATTTGTTTGTTGCAGCCACAACACACGGACCCCCACGGGTCGGAGTCCACATCACTCGGACAGCTCCCTTTTTTTTCTTCTTCTTTTTTTGGTCTTATTCAAGCTCATCTTTAATTCTACTTAATGCAGGAAGCTTTCCAAGCCTGGAGGAATTAAATGTGGTTTCTCTCATCATCTGGAAAGGGCCACCTCCCCCAGCTCCCACCCTCTCTCAGCACAGGATATTCACATTGTTTCTTAAAAGAAAAATAAATAAATACAGAAAACCAGAATCAAAACTTCAAACCAACCATGAAAGGCCCTTAGTGTGTGTTTAGACAGTATGTGCATAAATATGTGGCATGTTTATTTTACTGTTGTAGAGCTTAAACTGGACTAAAGGGGCTAAAACACATATACACACTTGGGCAACAGAGGAGCCAAATATATTTTGAAATACTGGATAATAGTAATGACGCACCCAAATTATGATCCTGCCCTATCATCTGCTATAGAGCCGCAGGGTCCAACTGCATCCATGTTGATGTAACTGCTTGCATTTAAACGTGCTCATCAGAGGCCATGTCCCCACGGTGCTCTAGCTACCGCATGGAACATCCAAGAGCTCCGACCCCTATTCCCATGGTCACTTCTCTGTGGCAGCCTGTGCTTCTGGCTTGGCTTTCCCTGGGAAGAAACACTGAAAACGTTCTTGGTACTGAGCCATGCTTCCATCTGGGATAAAGATTAAGAAAGTGGGAGGGAGCTTTTGTTCAGATTATAAATGCCAGATGCTGTCACGTTAATAGTCCTACACATCCCAGCAGTGCTTACTTCAAACACGTGCTCTTCAAACCCTCCTTTCTGAAGCATGTGCTGGTAATTGTCAAGAGGAGAGACCCACTACGTTTGTGAACACCTACTCCACACTGCCACTGAGAGAATAAAGGGAAATCCCTAGACCGCATTGTGGCTCATCAGCTGTCACGCAGCTCAAAGTTCCCCAGATGGAAGACTTCCATGCTCCAGGGAATCATGAGAACTGTTAAAGAGGTCACCATGTCGGCTGCGAGCCAACAGGACATAAACCACCATCGGTGAAAGGCCGGCCATTTAGCCTTGGAGTTAGCATTGACTTACAGGAAACCACTCAACTGTCATAAACGAAAGAGCTCTCGAACCATTTTCCTTGCAAACTCTGAGGAAGAGCAAATGGGTCAAAACTGATGCGCCAGAAGAAAAGAGCAAAAAAACCCCGTGAGTGATGACAAATTAAAGAGAGAAAAGAACAAAGAAAACGTGGAAAGAAAGAGTAAGTAGTGAAGAAGGGAAAACAGTGTAACAGAACCAACTCAGTTTCTAATGGCAGTAATAATTTTAGGCACGGTCTTTCCAAGGGAGGCACCGTTATGAAGGAGTCTAACTAAGATCCACTGGATTAGTATTACCGATTTTTCCTTCAGCTTTCAGCTTCAGTACTGATACTGTATTTAAATGGTGGAATTTTGTTCGTTATGGATTTTAATATTGTTTAAATATTGGGATATAATATTATTTATCTTGAGTATGGGTTTTTGAGCACCCCTTCAATTTTTCACACAGGGCAAGTGTCCCCTTTGCCACCTCCTAGTCCTGGCCCCACAGAGCACACTGTTCCTGCATATTGGACTTGGTGCCATCAGAATAAGAGATGGAGACACAAAGGTATTTCTTTCCAATGGAAAGTCTAACAATTAAGTGTCTGGGGTCAGCTGAACATAGATTTTGAGGCTGGAAGCTCTCTTGGGAAGCTGTTTTCACAAAGTATGGGGCTGGAGAAAGGCTTGTTCCTTGAGGAATGAAGGTGGGAACGTTTATTCTGAGTGCAGTTTCTTCCACGTGTTCCTCTGCATCTTCTTGCTGTGGCCAGGCCAGCAGCATTTTCATAGTTCTATCTTGCTCTGTCACAGACCCGAGGCCCCCAAGTGAAACTGAGACTCTGGTCCTGCCAAGTCTGATGAGAAGGTAAACCAGGAACACGGCAACTTCCAGGTTTAAGCTGCAATTTGAACCTGATGAGCTCCCCGCCGGAGCAATGTACAAAGGTTCAGGGAAAAGGTGCTCTGTCAATCTATCTGTTCATTCGAATGGGAAAGGCTATCGATCACTGATTGTATGTAGCACGCCTGAACTTGGAGGCTCCACCAAGAGACTACAGAAAAGCATTTAGATGAAGAAAGTCCTTATGGAATAAAACTAAAGTGACCGACTTGGGAAAATCTGATCTATGTTACCTTTCAAAGAAATATACAATTTCAATGAAAGTGCAAATGTGGGTGACTCTAAAAGTTGGTACATGTTCTTAACAATAGTTTTTACTACCCTGTTACCATTTGTTAAGGGAGAACACACAGAGTACTAGGCATTTTACTTATGTTATCTTTTTTAATGTTCTCATTAACCACCAATGGGAGACTTCATGGTCCCCATTCTCCATTTGAGGAAACCGAAACTCAGAAAAGTGAGTCTCCCCCAGCCAAATCAAGCAGTTTGTTAGTTGTGGATGAGGCTAGAATTTCCCGAGTCCAGCTCACACTACAAGCACTGTGCCTTCCTCCACACCAGACTCCAGACCACGAACCAAGTCTGCTCTGCCTCCTCATGGACCAGAAATTAGGAACAGTTTGTACGTCTTTAAATGGTTTTAAAATCAAAAGAAGAGTGCTATTTTGACACATGAAATTCAAATTTCAGCATCCGTCAATAAAGTTTTATTGGAACCCAGCCACGCCAGTTCAGTGTCTTGCTGTCTATGCTGCATTCAGAGCTGAGTAGTTGATATCGAGAGTGTCCAGTCTACAGTCTCAAACATTTACTATCGGGCCCCTTAAGGTAACGTTTGCCGACCCCTGCTCTGTACCAGCCTTAATGTTCTGTCAATCAGATCAAATTCCTTTCTTCTTAAATTACAGTCTTTGTGGAAGAGAAAAATCTAAACAAGCACATACGTGTGACTGCTGGTTTCTTGATAAGTCATGAATTTCTGCCAAACCCATGACTGATTATAGGAATCATACAAAGCCAAGAGAGATCACCCTTAAGTCGCAGCAAAAGAATACATTTTTTTTCAGCTATAGCATTCTATGAAAAAAGAATAACAAAAGTATGGTAAGGTAAACACCACCACACCACAAGGCAAACAAAATGAAGGCACTATTGCAAAATTCTCTGTTTAAATATCTTGTTTTTAATGTCTACTTCCATTGGATTTCTGCTGCTGGCATTTCCTCTGACAGGCGCTCTGCTGACCCAGCATCCCTGACATCATTGTGTGAAATGTTCTGGGAAGCCAACAGGCAGTTCTCAGCACCCTGGGTCTCGCCCCCAAGCATTATTCATAATGCTAATGTCATCACTAGGAGCCAGCTGTATTCCCATAATCCCCTTCAAAGAGTGGAATGAAGAACACTGCAGAAATGTCTGTCCCAGGGACCTCAAATGCAAGGCTGAGAGAGCAATACTTCGGTTCACAACAGCTAGACGCAACCTGTATCTCTGGTTCTTGCTCCGCGAGCCTCAGAGCAGCCTCCCTGGGTTTTCCTTAAGTGCTTTTCCAGTGGTGCCCCAGCTCCCGATATTTTTTATGACTCCTGCCATCCCCCTGGAGGCATTCATTGCACAGATATGAAATACTATTAAAATGGCTGATAGAATGCTCTCCCTGGGATAATGAGGTATAGGTTTCGACGCCAAAATCAATGTTCTTGGGTAGAAATGATTTTCTCTGCCTCATCTTCAGTCTTTTAGTTCCCCCCACCCCACCCCCCCCGCCATCTTTGGCCTCAGTTTAAATCATCTTTTCATAGGGAAAATATTCCCAGCAACCTAAGTGAGCAACCAACTCTCCATGAGTAAACTCCCCTTCTCCATCCCCCTGGCCTCCTGTTTTCTGACACATTTGCTATTCTCCAGAGTCTGCCAAGGTCAACGTACTTCCAAAAATGCTTCAACGCACCAATCTGGTTTTCAGACCAACCTGATACATCGCAGTTGAGTTTTGACAGGCGAGCAGAAAGGAAATGGCTTAAATCAGAAGCAGGCTCGGTTTAAAATTGTCTTGTCTGTGTGTGGCTGTTTTCTTTTTTCCAAGATGGTTCCAGAAAAAATAAATACAATTCTTGTGAGTGTCCGCTTTGGAAGTTGTTTTTTCCCTTCTTTGTCATTCTCTGTGTGACTCCCAAGGGGTCGTTGAAGAGAATTTTCCAGGAGGAAAAGAAAGAGAAGAGCCAGCGGAAGACCCAGTTTGGTCACTATCTTCACTCTTTTTCACACGTGGGGGAGCTGTCTGGCCAGCCAGCAGTGGGGTCATTGTTAAAAGCTCACCTGGTCCCTTGACTGCAGTAAAATAAGTAACTTTTGGTCTAGAACCAGGACCAGTTTGAAAAGTTCTCTTAAAGAATCTTGATAACTGTGCTGGAAATGACTTAGAACTAGGTGGTGCAGGACCAAACCTTTAAAACGTACAGTGCTGAAGGAAGGAAGGCTTAAAGGGAAAAAAAAGACAAATCCCAATAAGAGCACAGATAGCCCTTTAAAATGTGGGAAGCAGCTGAGTCAGACTCTGTCAGCAAGCTTCACTGGGGCCTGAGGACTTGTAGCAACATGATTTTTTAAAAATAAAACACGTACACAGCAACTTTTATACAAGGATCCCAAAATCGTCTACAAAAGTAAAATCACCTATCATTCCATCGGAGGGGGTAGTTTCTGGGTATTACCACTGTCTCTCTAAATCAGGGCACTATTGATATTCTGAGCTGGACAATTCTTAGTCGTGGGTTCCCTGCTGTGCAACGTTAAGAAGTTTACCGGCATTTCTGACCTCCACCCATTAGATGCCAGTAACTCCACTTTCCGTTCCCCCAGTTGTGACAACCAAAAATGTCTCCTGATATTACCGTCGTGTCCTTTGTGGAGCTAAATGGCCCCTGGTTGGGAACCACCATTCTAAATGAACAAACCAAGGCGCAGAGCAGTCAAACTTACATAGCCCTGGCCGGGTGGCTCAGTTGTTTGGAGCATCGTCCTGCACACCTAAAGGATGTGGGTTCAACCCTCAGCCGTGGTGCATATGGGAGGCAACCAATCGATGCTTCTCTCTCACATTGATCTGTCTCTCTCCCTCCCTCCCTCTCTCCTTTCTTCTGCCTAAAATTAATAAACATATTTGTAAAATTTAAAAAAACTTACATAATAGTGCCCAGTCAAAAGGCAATCACTGACCTGGAAGAAGCAAAGGATGGCTCCTGAGTCCCACACATGTGAGCCTTACTGCCACCACTGCTTCCCACCGCAGTGGGGACTCATCTGAGTGAGTCCCTAATTTATCCTTCGGGTGGGTCACTTCTGAAAATACATCCACTGAAAGTTGTCAGTATAAATTTCCCCTCACGCTACAACACTTGACTATGTCAACTATGTCTGATTGGGGTTACTCTCCTGGGAGTCACTAAATGAGTCCTGAGACTAACTCCTCTCTCAAAGGACCCAGTCCACAGAACATGAACTGGTACAGAAGCAACTCTAACTGTACATGTAGAATCCTTTATAGCTTAAAGCCTTCCCCAGGAGCAGAGCTGCTTATGGGCAGGACAGTGGCAGACTGATTCAGCCAAGCAGATGAATGCTTTTTGATTTGTTAAGTCCTTGAACTACATTATTTTTTTTCCCACAGCACTGCTTGGAAATGACTGCAGCATGTGCTTTTGTTAATTGATTTGTTTCATCAATTTGCATACAAATTTTTCAATATGTCTGTGCTTGTCTCTTGATAAATTATAAAATGCCTATCCCCTCCCTCTGTTGACATCGGCTTGTGAACCTGTTGATCTCTCCAAATGAGTCAGCGAAGACAGGTAGAGATTAATTTGAGCAATGAACCACACTGAGGGTTTGGGGAATAGAGACAGGTGTAAAAACTTATTTTTATAACCTGAGCTCTGGGAGGCACAGAAGGGGAGTGGGATGGCAGGCTGAGGTAAGTAACAATTATACAAAACTGGATATGAACCTGTCACACTCTGCTCTGTAGTTATTCAGTGGGCATGCGTTGAACGCCCACTGGCTCCAAGACCCTGTGCCGATACCAAGGAGAATACAAGAATGCCCAGAGTCGGCTCTGCTTTGATTTTTTTTTTTTTGCATAGGCTAACAGAAAAACTATTACATATGTATAAGCAACGACTGTGAGGCAGAAGGCAATCAGTGCTTTACAGAGGGATGGGCTAAGTGTGTGTTTTTGGCATTCACAATTTTGGGTCCCATGATACCGGAGATTTCGGTTTTCATCATGAGGGGGCAGCTTAGATGGAGTAAAAGGGGCCCTAAATTTAGAACAAAAACCTGGGCTGAATTGTAGCTCTTTCATTCCCTGGATGCATACTTCTGAGCATGTTACTGAACCTCTCTGAGCTTGCGTTCTTTTGTCCACACAAAGAGAACAAGAGTAACTGTGAACAGCACAATTTTGTTAAACTTTCAGGCAAATGTTACAATTTCCAAAGCAGGGATTTAAGCAGAGCTAGATTTTGTTCATTGCTTACTTTGTGCAAAGTCCCTCGGTGTATTATCTTTAACCTACACAATAATCCAATGACATAGGAATCATTGTCCCTTCAGAGATAAGGAATCTGAAGGCCAGAGAGATTAAGTGATTGGTCCGAAGTCACGTAGCTGGCATTCAACGGGCTGCCGAGCCCTGAACCTCGCCAGTGGAACCCGAGAGTGTAAGTTCTGTACCACCACGCTGCCATCTCATCATCGACTCTATTTCGCATAAATAAACAAGAAAATTATGAATAAACAGGTTAATACGGCACTCGTTGAAATATGGGGATTGATAAAATAGCCATCAGGTAAAATATTATTTACCATATTTCAAGGGAAAGAAAACAAATACAAGTTACTACAACAGGACGCTTATATGAGACAAGGTGACAGAATTTGAGACAAAAAACAAGGTGTGAGGATTCTTGCAGAAATCCTGGTCTTACACTTTCTTTGTTTCAACACTTGAGCAGAATGAGGGCCTGAGAACCTTGGGAGTTTTTCCGAGTTTGTGTTTGAACCCAGGACCCAGCATGCCTCCCTGACCCAGAAAGGAAGAAAGGACCAGGCTAGAGCTATATTCTGGGGTATGAAGAAGAGAATTAGGTAGCTGTTCTCAGGAAATGAAGACATGTTCTTATTGGCATATTGTATAGGGTGACATACCAGGTGGAAATAATCTATTTTTATGCATTGCAGATTGAAAATGTCGCCTTTCTGGGACATAACAAGGAGACAGAGAATCATGAAAAATATTCAAGGCCAATAAGGATTTAGAGGGACTCCTTTATGCAGTAGATAATGTGGGCTGGCTGTGTAGAGCTACCTCATTTAGCACTTAGGGCAGGAACGTGAGCATAGGCTGTATGCTATTTTGCAAACAAGAAAACCGAGTAGCCACAAGCGCGGTACTTTGCCCTTGCTGTCTCTGGAAGTCGCCTTGTGTTGCGTCATGAGAACTGGCCATCTTCAACAGGGAAGGGGGGCCTCTCTGGTCCCACCTAGGCCAGCCTTGACCCTTGAGTGCAGAAGCACCTCCCACCCACCTACTCTGCAGTGCCCTGTTCACCGTGCACCAGGAGCACACAGGGAACACCAGCTGGTAACATAAAGCAGCACGAACTTCCAATAGCGGGTGACCTTTGAACTGACCTACGTTTGACAGCCAATGCTCAGTTATCTGCCAAAGGCTTGCACGTCTCCTTGGAACACTCCTGCCACACACGTGTGTTCCCACATTATAAGGGACTAATTCTCACAATGTAAGGGAAGTTTTATCTCTGCCTAAGCAAAGAATTAGAAAGATAAATTCGTAGGTAAAAAGGAATCCCCCGAGACCTCCGAAGCTAAAGAGAAATTCATTTTCTCTGGGGAATCTATTACTCCCCTCCAGTAGGGCAGATCATTGGGGTTACCTGGAACCTCTATCCTTACACCACCGCTGAAAGCAGGTATTAGTCTATTTTTACACATGATGAAAATAAGTCTTAGAGGTTAAGCAACTTGCCCCAGGTGACACGGCTGGGAGGTGCCAGCTTCTCAACCTCACTTACCTTTGGTGAGGCACTCCCCTCCCAATAAAACAAACAGCCCAATGAAATGATGGGAAACACTCCTCTTTAAATGCATGATTGAAAAGTTAAACCTTCTGGCTCAATTATCCAGGCTTACACCTTGTCAGCCACCTACCATGAATGTGGCATTTTATTCTGGCCTTTCGTTTGTCTAGTTACTTCCAGGCCCCCGTCAATAAGAGTGCACATGAACCAGAGTCCTGTAATGGCAGCCCCAAAACATGGCACTGCCAAACCAAAACCAAAGTGAAAAAACATCATCACGATATGATTCATTCCAAGTCAAACAGAAAAGATTTTTCAACGTCAAAAAAAAAAAAAACCACCAAAAAACAAAACCTTAGATCACTTTATGAACAGCAGCCATAAAAACTACCGTGAGGCATTAATTACATTTGCTCTAATTTAGAAAGTAGAAATTATTATCCCTGTATCAGGTTAAAACTGAAACTGAGCAAGCTGCTTAAGGTCATGGGCCGAGTAAGTGCGAGACCTGAATTCAAACTAGGACTTTCTTGCTTGTAAACCTCTAGTCTTCCTGCTGCACTAACACGTACAACAAAGAGCTGGTTATATCTTCAGCCCTTCGGAGAATGACATCTCAGCTCCTCATAAACACTAGGCAGTGGAGAGTCACAAGACTGAGAAATCTAAACGGGTCCAGGGCCCAGAAATCCCTACCACTGGACTGACTCAGGGCTCGAAATTTCCGCACTGCCATCAGCCCACCAGAAGAACGAGTTAATTTCAAGAGCAAGCTGGATCGGATAGCAGAATGACCAATCAACTTGGGGGAAAAAAATGTCGCGAGACACTGCTCTCAGTACAGAAGTGGCAACGTGAGGGCACTGGACACCCATGAGAAAATGGCTTCACCGCGAAGACCAATCCAACTGCTGGACCTAGGTTTGCCCCCGCTAGAAGCACTCCCCACCTGAGGCATGGGAAATGGCTCCTAAAAGATCTTCCAACCAAGCAGTGCTTAACCCATCACATGCCTCAGAGTTCCCAGGTGCCAGCACAGAAAATACTGCATTTGGAAGACAGGGCCTGTGTCTGTACTGTGTCTTCAAGAAGTGAACTGAGTCATAACCCTGATTCCTCAGCTGGAAACTGCTGCTGTACCAGAAGGGCACAGAGAGACACCCTACGAGTCTCCTAGCCCGAATCTCTCTTCCTCTGTTGAACTGGTTAGGCGCAGGCCCTCTAGCTTAATTAAGGCTTAGCCTAGAAGGAGGCTGAATTTTCTGAGGCCAATGTACTAGCAAAACCTTGAGTGCTTGTTAAAACATGGGCTGACTTCTGGGCTCCACCCACAGAGGTTCTGTTTCAGTGGATCTGGGGTGGGGATGGAAAATTTGCATTTCTTGGGGTGGGGCCTGGGAATCTTGCATTTCTTGGGTGGGGCCTGAGAATTTGCATGCCAACTTCTCTGGTGATGCTGACACAGCTGGTCTGGGAACTGCGTTTTGAGAATTGCTATTACAGATGCACACAGACTTTGTCCCCAGGGTCCTCTCTCTTCAAAAGCAGGAGGAGACAAGATAAATTCAAGGAAAGCACACCAGGGCAAGGACAGCTGGCTAACCCCTCCCTTTCCCAGAGCCCTCCTCAGTTCCTTCCAGAACTCTCCCAGTCCCATATTTCTCTGAACCAGCCACATCGGGAAATAAAAAAGGAAAACGAAATTAAGAAAACAATCTGAAGAGTGAAATAAGCCCCCCTCCCCTCCCAAAGGAGTCGGGGAAAATGTTAACTGTGCTCCCTAAGAAACTCTACTCCTTATCACAGTGACCCAATTATTGACTTTTTTTTTTTTAGGTGGGAAGCCCAATGAAGCTCAGATGTGCCACTAGCAAGGTTTACAGTCTCTGGTTGTATCGGAGAAACTACCTTTTGCAAAGACATTTACCATAAAATAAAAGAATGGACACATCTGAAACTATCCGTCCAGAAATTTTATTTGCCCACCCCAGAGAAGCATGCTTTAAAATGAATGAACACGTGGTAACCCTCCAATTATTTCTTCTCTTCAGACCCGCGGTTTCTGAGCATGCTTTAACCATGCAAATGAGAGGGGCTGGTGTCAATTCTATACTGTATCCAATGGTCGCTGGGATAGCTATTGATTTTTTTCACCTCAAGTGACTTTCAATTAAGGAATGGACACACATAAATTACCACTTCTTCCAGCTTAAATGGTCATTTATAAAAAGTTTTAGGGGTTGGGACCTACAAAATATTTTTAGCTTGGAAGATGTGTTACAGGCTGGAATGTTGGTGGGAAATATCCTCTACATGAAGAATTCTGCTCCAAAATGCCGGGATTAATGAACATAAACAGCTCTGAGGAAAAAGGGGACAGCACTTCCTGTCTGGCAGGGCCCTGGCAGGGCTGGCTGGAAACTTCAGCGCCAGCCGAGCACAGCGAAGCCAGGCCTCTTCCACGCAGGGCTGGTCCAGTTCCAGGGAAACACCTTGGGCTTGGGACAGCTCGGGGAAATGCTCTGCTCCAGTTGGCAGTGAGCCAAAGTTCGTTTCTTCTTTTGCTCCGGGGTCCCCTAACAGAATGAGTCAGCTTCAGGGCCTGGAAGGTGGGGGCTGTAGCTGAGGAGGCCTGGAGGACCCCATCAAAGTTAACCCCCATGCCCTGCCAGCTCTTCCCTGGGAGGCTGCCCACCCTTCCAGAGTTGGTGTTTTTTTTTAAAGCAGCATCATGGGGAAGACATGTAGTATTTACTGAAATTATCCTGCTGAGCCTATACATTATTCTACTGAGTGCTCACATTAACCCTGCAGCACAGGAATCATTGCCTCTTCTATCATACATGGGGAAAGGGGGTGCTCAGGGGTATTAAGTAACATGCCCAGCATCACACAGCCCCTTAGTGACGAAACTAAGATAAAGACCGGAGCCTGTTCCATCCAAAGTAACCATGTCTACCAAATCCTTCTAATTCACTAAAGAAAGGGAGAAAATTCAAAGCAGCTCTACAATATTTCTTTCAAGCCATTCAGACCCCGAGTGGAGAATGAGTAGTTTGCAGCTTTTTATCAATGTCAGTGAGTGATTCTCACCAGCAGGCCCTTGGGCGACATTCCAAAGTAGGTGATGTTGGGTTTACAGCCTTCCTGTCTCCCAGCATCCCTTGTCCACCACCCTGGACCTGCATCACCCTCTCCATCACAGCTCTCCCCTAGCTCCTGAAGTTTTCCAGAACCCTGATGAGGTCTCCCACTCCATGCCCCAAAGACCACACAATTGTGCTTGTGTGTCTACTCTCCTGCACCAGAAGAACCCATCTCCTCCCAGCAGGGAGGCAAGCATCCCTTGCTTCAGAACGAACCCTTCCCTTCCCACCATCAACCTCTTCTTATCAATACTTCCAACGTTTCCACAAACCTGGGCTCAACTTGTGAAGTGTATCTGAGAAAAGCGACGTACACCACCTGAATGACAAAGGGGTTCAACGCTTTAGAGATGTGTGCGTTTTAGAGCTTTTCAGTAAATTTCTAACGCCAAGTGCACAATTTTACGAGCGACAGGGTTTTCTAGATGCCTCGTTTCCTGACTCTAACACTGGTCACTTCTCACTTCCTAAGCACGAAGAGGACCGCTTAGACAGGAAACCCCCGGATGAGAGTTTGGCAAAGGTGGATCTCACATGACCAGGTTTTGACTTGGTGAGCCTTTCTGCTGCTGTGATTTCTTCCAAAAAAAGAGGGAGGGAGATTTCATGTTCCCACAAACAATCTTCTACCTAAAAATGAAACAATGCCAAGAAAACCCATTGTGTTCAAGGCAGCCACAGGACTGCCTCAAATTCCCAAAGACCTGAATAGTGTAGTTTCCTCCCAGAATATTTCATTAAATAGCATATGTCACCAAACTTGACACTTCTTATGTGATGGGGCCCAAATATTCTTTGCTCTGACATGCTACTTGCTTAGGGTGGTTAAAGAGCCAGGAAGTCCCGGCCTGCTCAGCATCAGAGCACGTAAAGCTACAGCCGCATCAACTCCGAGACGCTGAGATGTTAAACGTGATATGCACTTTCAAAGCATAGGTTGTCTTTTACTTATTATTAAGGAAACAGTGACCTGTGTATTTAAAAATCCAATGCTCTGTTTTCCAAAGGAGAATGGACAGACACTCCTTTCCCGGTGTGGAAGGGAAAGCTTGCTTCCTGGAACAGTTAGAAATAGAAGGAAGGGGAAATATAAATACAGTGAGGACCCATAGGTGAGGATGTAGAAAAGCCTGCCATTTGCTCTTTGTCACTCTATCAGGTGATATTCCACCCCCTCCCTGGCTTTAAGGCACCTTCTGTGGGAGTGGGCTATGTTAGTGATATCAGAAGAGCACGTTATTGCAAATCATTACCCCAGGGGGCCTTGCCTATGTATCCTCCTGTATTGGTTCCCCTGGCCTCAGCTATTTCTCAGTCATGCCTCAGGCCCTTCTGTCCTTGGGCCTTTGCTCAAGCTGTTCCCTCCCCCGGGGCACACACTCACCCAACCCTCCGTCTTCTTCCCACTAACTAAATGTTATTCATTTCTCAAGGCCCATTTCAAATGTTATTTTCTTCAAGATGTCTTTCCTAATCCTTCCCAACAGGGGCACATTTCTCCCTGTTGGAGCCTCTCAAGCAATATCTTTGTATTTACCAAAAGGGCTTTGTATTACAGCTCTTTGTGCTTCATACTTGTCAGCTTCCCCTACTAGAACTCCCATCAGAAAGGAACCCAGGGGGTGTTCATCACTGTACATTTAGTGAGGCTGGGCACCGTGTCTTGAGGAGAGGAGAGGGTCAATGAACGTGTGTGTGTGTTTAATGGAAGTGAGAATAAAATTGTAGAAGGGTAAAGAAGAGAAATAAGCCCAGAAGAGTCCCTTCTTTATCTCTTAGAAAAAGCAAAGAAGGGTACTTTGTAAGCTCTTTCTATCTTCTAGGACTCTTGTGCTGCCTTGCTTTGAATGTGAAATTCAGGTTTTTGCTCCTGTACTCTTCCCTCAGGTCACTGGGATCCAGCCCAGAGATGAGAATGTTTGTCCGGAAGGACAACAGTGGGCATAGGCGAGTGCTCACGAGTCAGGAAAAGAAGCAATAGGAGACCGGATTTCAGATAGTCAGACCTGTTTGTTCATCTCCCATGCTGAACTTGCTTGGTGGACTTGCAGGTCAATGTCTATATTAAGGCTTTGTGTTACTCAAAAAAAAAAAAAAAAAAAGATAGTTTATTTGGGACTTCTTTCACATCTGGGGACCTCCAACAACAGACTAGTAAGTGGCCTGTGGCTTTGTGGTCCTCTCCAAGCAATAGTATAGAGCAGCCTAATGTTTCCACCCTAATCAAAATGTTGGCTTAGATAGCAGTCAGGAAAGACTGTCCATATTGCCTGATTACCTGTGGGGCACGTTAGTCCTTCTAACGTAGTGGTCCACGTTACGTACAGCAACGCTAGATCTCCCCATCACACTGGCGAGGCTTTTTTCCCACACCACCGCTGCCTCACCGGAGGTCAAGGGCCCGGGGCCCCGCCTGCTGTGCAGAGGGACAGTGCTCCCAAATGGCCTGAACTGCTGACAAGGAGGAGAAGTTCATCTGGGGCAGTGTGCACAGTTTCCAGGAGACTTTGGCCCCTCTCCAGGGTGGGGCGAGGCTAAGGGGAGGCTTGCCCTTGGTTCCCATGCTTCGATCCTGAACATTTCTGTGTAGTATGTTCCCACAGAGCCTCCCCCCTTCCCCCCCTCTATTCTGTGCACTCTGCAGTGTGGCCAGGTAACTCTCTTCCAGTTCACCTTCGTTGAGGTATAAACTCCATGGTAATCTATTTCCAGTATCTAAAGCCTAGCTTGGAAGTACAAGACTGAACAGTACCTGTTTCTTCTTCTTTAGCTTCTTCACTAACTAGTCAGATTCTGGTTTTGTGCACAACCTCTTGGTTTTCCCAGGGAAGGGGCCAATTAGAAGCTCAGGAAGCAGAGCTGACTCAGATCATATGATTGGTGCTCTTAGGCTGGAAGATGAATCCTTCTCCAACCAGCTGTCCCCAGGAGGTGCCACCCCACCCTTCCACCCTGAGCACACACTTGTATCAGGCTCTGAACTTCCCAGCCTCCATATCCTTCTCCATGAGACCCTCTTCCTGTGTGTCCCCCGCCTCTGTCACCGAGCAGTGAAAGCCTGTACAGTAAACTGCTGCCTCTTTTCTGCAGGTCAGGAAGAAATCACCCAAATCCCTACATCAGCACGCTTTCACCTATAAAAAGAGGGTGTTACCCGAGTGATGACAGAAGGATGAAAGAGAATGACAATGTCCACCTGCTTTACAGTTTCTTCTGAGGCCATCCTGCATGATCCTCGACAACTCATCTTCCACTCTTCTCCAATAATAATGGGACCCCAGGCACATCCCGTCACGTCAGTGGGGACACTGGCTTCTACGTATGGAGTGCCAATGCCTTGGACATCCTCAGATACATCTCCTGGGAAATTTTCCCTAGCAAAGGAGGAAGGATGATGGGTCTCTCAAGGAGCTTCTAGAATAAAGAGCAGGGATTCTCAGTCTTGAATAAGCCTGGGGGAACCCATGAACCCCCTGAAATTGTACATAGTTGTGTGTATGGTTGTGGGCAATTTCTGGTCAGAAGAACCAGATCTTCAAATCTTCAAAGAGATCCAAAAACTGGTGGGGGGGGGGGGGGGATGGCGGTGAGGCAGTTAAGAAGCACAGATCAAGACTAAAGAATCATTTAATTGTAGTAATTTCTCTATGGAATGCCACAAAAATAGACCATTCGTAGTCATCTAATTCTGGGTTCTCACGCTGGTTTAGATAAAGGACAAGCTTAATTCTTGGCCTGCTGAATTTAAAGACAGCCTTGAAACTTTCATTCCTCTGTAAACATGTGATTTTTCAATACATTTGGATTTCTCAGAAATTGTTCACAAAACCCGTGCCAAGATCTACGGCCCTCTTGGTATTATACTGGGCTGCCCTGAGCCACACGGTAATTTATGGCCAGCCTGCTGTGTGGGGCCCTCCTCCCTGTGTGACTAACAGGAAGAGAAGTTTGGCAGCAACTCGGCCTTAATGAATGAAAAATGCAAACCTTGCAAATCCCTCTGCATTTAAATCCCCCAGAGTCCTGATGCAGACACATTTCCAAAAAGCCTGCATTTCCAAGATGCAATTTGCTGCCCTTAGAGGTCTGTTGTAGGCCACCCAAAGTACTATTGGCCTTTTTAAAACAGATTTTATCAGCCAAGCACATACAGTGATTTTTTTTAACAATAAAACGAAGAAATCTGTTGAAATGAGAAGCTTCAGTGAGAACGTAGGTTACAGATTGTCACGGCCTAGTTCAGGCTGGTCCTGCACACAGGGTCAGGAGAGGGGGAATGGATCTCTGAGTCCATGCTGCTGCATTCTACCACCTTATCTTGAAGAAAGAAGCAGATTCCCAGCTAGTTGTGCCCTCGTAACAGGGTTTTCTCATAGAAGCAAATGGTGCCGAGGGAGAAGCTACCACTGAATTCTCACAAGCAGTAGCCAG
The DNA here is from genome assembly GCA_007922815.1 of Macrotus californicus. Taxonomy (NCBI): domain Eukaryota; kingdom Metazoa; phylum Chordata; class Mammalia; order Chiroptera; family Phyllostomidae; genus Macrotus; species Macrotus californicus. The sequence goes on from VMDR010006699.1 coordinate 15,912, forward strand.
TAATTCCTTGTCATTTATGAACTTGAATTTAGTGAGGTAAAGACTCCAGGGAGGTGCTGAATTCAGAATGGCTGCTTGTTTCTTCTGATATGGAATCCAGGCTTTCCTGGGGACGTGAGGGCACTTTTCACCCTAGGAATGGGATTTTATTACCCCAGGCAGGACACAAATGATAGTGCAGGTCCCCCATCCATTATTCAAGTCCGCTCAGGCCAGGTGAGTTTCAGAATTTGGAATCTCTCCGATCTGTAAAAGGCTAACATGGAGCATATGCTCAATGCCCCAGAGAGGATGAGGCAGCACCCAGTAATGAAACAGATTCTATTTTAATCTTCTTCCCACATTCAAGTGGGGGTCATGTCTCCCCTCATGGTCCCAAGATGGGCAGTGACAATCAAGAACAGGGAGAGAGGGACATGGCTTTCTCCTCCTGGTTTTCTTTGTTATCACGGAGAAACATTCCTTTCTAGAAGCCCCAAGGAGACTTTCCGCAGGTAAAAGTGCCCAGATATATATCTAATATGAATTCCAGAAAAAAATTCCTTCCCTGCACTTGGGAGGGATATACCTTCCCTGATCACACTGCTGCCATGGCTGAACAAAGGAGTCCGAGTTCTCATTCAAGGGATAAGGAAGGAGCAGCGCTAGTTAAGGCAACCAGTGCCAATGACCACCACCACCTGCATTGTATCAGAGAGTCACGGCTGTGTCCATGGTCCCAGGGAAGGAACAGACGAAATGGCCTAAACGGCATCTGACTAAAGTGTTAACCATCTGGACCCCTGATCTATTTGCCTCCTCTAAGAAGCCCCTGTGGACACTGAAACCTAGACTTGTTCCTCAGGTACAAAGGCTGAACTCTAGTGGCATGACCAGCGGTACTTAGTGCCCTATCTGAGGATGTGGTATCTAGGCATGGTGCTTTACTCACAGCAATATAAGGGAAGGGGGTGAAGGACAAGGGTGTGGGAGTAAAAGAGCAGGAGACTAAGCAATAAAGACACAATAGAGACTAGACTAGGGGTTAACAAACTGTGGCCCTTGGGCCAAATCCAGCCTGTCGCCTGTTTTATAAACAAAGATGTATTGGTACGCAGCCATGCCCATCGGTGTACACATCGTCTCTGGTTGTTCATGTGCTATAACAGGACAGTTGGATAACTGCAACATAGACCATAGGACCTGCAACGTGTAAACATTTGCTAGGTAGCTCTTCATAGAAAAGTCTGCTTACCCCCAAGCTGGACCAATGGGACAAAGCGAGGTGATAAGAAAACAAATACAAGATGATATTGTCCTCAGATCAAGGGAGGATAGCGGAGGAATTTACAGGGACCCCAAAAGATGGGCTCGTGTGGCAGCAGGGAGTCTAGGGTAAGTGCCCCACACCACAGACAGAAGACCACAGGCACGTGGGAACTTCATTACCATGGCCACTAGAAAGAAGGAAATAGCCAAAGTGAGGCCAGATCCTGGAACTCACTGCAGGACTACCGGAGTAAACAAATGAGCTGGATGAGAATTCAAAATGAAACCCAAAGTAGATGCGTGCTTCTTCCAAATGGGCTTATGAACCAGGGAGTGGTAAAGGATGTCATGTGTACATACACATGTGTGTGTTTATGTGTACATGTGTAAACTAAAAAATTTGAAGGCAACAACCCCATCATCGGGGTGAGAGCCCCACACCTAAGCGTGAAACGTGGTAGTCGGCACAGATTTGTAGCACAGAGCCAGAGCATGGGTGTGATGGGGGCGATGGGCCTGTGCTGGTTGGAGGGAGCCCTGGGCTATTGAAATGACTCCTGCCTCAAGTCAGAATTGTTCTGGGAAGTGACCCGAACTGAGTCACATGGGGAGAGATCAGGAGTTTATGTGCGAGTCCCTGCAGGCAATAGAAGCAGGGACACTGGGTGGCTAAAAGCACTTGTTTCCATTTGGAGTAATTACTGCAGACTGTTGATCTAGAATCCCCACCCTCTACCTGAGGTAGCTCAAAAACACCACAACCACCCCACATTATTTTCCAGCTCTTTTTTCAAGATTCCCTCCTGTTTGTTTAAGTGCAAATATTCAACTATCTCCTCCTTCTCCACTCGGTACTCTAATGATGTTGTGTAACATGATGCAAGATGATATTTTTGGTTAATGTTTCCTGGTGGCAGCTGGAAGGGAACCTTAACATCAATATTAAAGATACTTGAAAATTGAACTGCGAGATGGGCTTCCCGTAGGCAGTCAATTCACCCCATAGTGTGAGGACTCTTAAAGCGCCATTAAAGAGGGTGCTCCCTTCCGAGGGGCAGTGTCCTTGCCTCTTTGGGTTCTTCTGCAGCCCATATCTCATGGGATAACCCTTGGGGATTTAGGTAAACATGGTTTGCATTCCCAGAGTTATAGCTTGTGTGAGCCCAGGGCCTTCTAACATTTTCCTGAGAATTCCTGGTCTTCAAACCTAGTTCTCCAGTCTTTGCTCCTGTATCTGTTTCTGTAATCTGGGTTTCATCCTGTTATGGGTTGAATTACCTCTCCCAAGAAAGAGAGATTGAAGTTCTCAACCCAAGATCCTCAGAATGTGATCTGATTTGGATGTTGGGTCTTCGCAGATGTAGTCAAGTTAAGAAAGTCAGAGAGATGAGCCCTAACCCAATATGACAGGCGTCCTTCTAATAAAGAGAAAATTTGGACACAGAGAAAGGCACACACAGAGGAAAGATGAGCTGAAGAGACATAAGAAGACAGATATCAAGACAAGGAATACTTAAGGCTACCAGAAGCTAGCAGAGATCCTTGCCTAGTGTCTTCGGAGAAAGAATAGCCCTGCTGACACCCTAATTTCAGACTTCTGGGTTCCCTAACTGTGAGACAAAGCATTTCTGTTGTTGTAAACCACCTAGCTTGTGGTGTTTTGTTACAGCAGCCCTAGGAAACTCATACACAGACCCTTCAGCACAGGTTCAAAGCTCCGGCCCAGCTATAAATCTGCTCCCATCAGGCCTCTCCTGAGTTTACCATTTGGGTCTCCCCAGAGCAGGGTCTGTGTAACCTCCACGTGGCAGCCTCGGCCTCCCCACAGCCCTTCCCTCACGCTCCGCCTTCAGGGACAACTCCCACAACTCAAAGCTCCTGGGAAGTGCAGGCTGGGCCCTGACCAGGCCCACCTGCCATCTCAACAACTACGGAAGTTCTAGAAAAGAAAATTTCTCCATTTCATTTTACTACCTCAATGTTTAATCCTGGGATTCAGGCTGCTGCTTACATTTGCACCTACAGCCTTCTGTCCACTTTTACCACAAAAGAGCAGCCAGAAGATCCAGGTGTTTCAGTTACGAGGTGGAAAGAGGGGAAAGGCCGGGACTCTTCTTAAACTCAGGACCTCTAAGACACAGCGCATTGGCTTGAGTATGGCAAACCCAGGGGCTGGTCCTCAGCTTTCCACACTATAAACACTCAGCATGATCAGGTGGGTATGATCTTGATACCAGATGGCTAATCCAAGGGGCCTACTTAATTTGCAATATGAAATATAACCGCCAAACGTACTGAAATACTCAGGTCCTCTCTTGAAAAAAATGGTGTGTTTTTTTTTTTTCTTCTTCTCTAAATAAAAGTACATTGAGACCGGGAAAACCATGCTATGATTTGGATTACTGTCAAATCAGGGTAAGTGCAGCTTGCATACCTTGGAATAAAGATCTAAAAGCATGACCTCTAGAGGCAGATGCAACTGGGTGTGAATCACAACTCTACCACTCATTGGCTACGTAACTATGGGCAAGCTCCACAGCCTCATTTTCTTCATCTGTAAAATGAAAATAATGATGCTTAACTCATGGGATTATTCTAAGAATTACATGAGTTGATGTATGTTAAGTGCTTAGCAGAGGCCTGCCTAATCCTTCTGTACGTTATCTGTTACTTATGTAAAAAGATCAGTTCTCTAGGCCAAGTGGTTGAGGGGGGTGGTGGGGAGGGTGGCGCCTGCCAATTGCTGCCAGGAACTAAGTTTGTTGCTGATAACAAGGATTTAAAATAACGGGGCTTAAACAAAACAGAATATTCTTTCTCCCTCTTTCTTTCCCATTCATTTTCTCTTTCTCTCTCTCTCTCTCTCTCTCACACACACACACACACACACACACACACACACAATGGGTAGCCAGGGCAGGTATTATGATTCAAGGTCAGAGGTTGTAAGGGACCTCGGATCTTTATTCCTCTTTGTTCAGGCCTCTCTATCACCAAGTTGCTTCCTTCCTCAAAGTCAAGTCATTCAATAAGATAGAGCTCCAGCCATTACATCTGAATCACAGGCAGCTGTCCATCCTTCTGGAACCTTCCCAGATTCTCAACTGAAAACTCCTGTTTACATTTCATTAGCCAGAACATAATCATGTGGCCTCACCTAGCTGCAAAGTAGGCTAGCGGAGTGTCCAGTTTTCAGCTGGACACCTCGCTTTTCCAGATAAAATTACAGCAGGTCCCCTTTTATCTGAGGGGAGAACGTTCCAAGACCCCCAATGGATGCCTGAAACCGCAAATAGTATGAACCCTATATAATGCTGTATTTTCTTCCTATGCATGCATACTTGTTTAATTTATAAATTAGGCACAGTAGATTAATGAAAGCTAATAATAAAATAGAACAATTATAATATACTCTAAAAAAATTACATAAATGTGGTCTCTCTCTCTCAAAATATCTTATGGTCTGCACTCACCTTTCCACTTAAAGGAAGGACTTGAATTAGCTTCTCCTTGGCATGTCCGGATTGCCAGCATGATGACTCTCGAGCTTTGGGGCCGTTATTAAGTAAAACAAGGGCGACTTGAACCCAGGCACTGCCACAACACAGCAGTCCCAGAGGGCTACTAAGTGACTGACGGTCGGAGAGCCTCTACAGCTGGGCAGAGAGAGAGTCACGTCCAGGGCAGATGGAGCAGCGCTCGCGAGATTTCATCACCTTCCTCAAAGCGGTATGAAATTTAAAACTTAGGACTTGTTTATTTCTGGGATTTTCCACATAATATTCTTGGACCATGGTTGACTACAGATAACTGACCCTGGAATGCAAAATGCAGGAAAGGGGCGGGGGAGACTCCGCTAGAGTTCACTTACTGAGGAAGAAGAGGAAAATGGATTTCGACAGTCAGCGTTGGTCTCTGGAACAAGGGCCTTTGTTCTTTTCTAGCCTAATCTTCAGGTGGGCTTGGAGCTGGAGCGGACTTGAGGTTCTGACGTCTGAAGAGAAAGAAAAGTTACCCAGAAAGGCCAAAAAGAGAGCTGAATCTAGGATACCAGCCAGGATCTCTTCCCCTAACAATGCAGGTTATTTCTAGAGAAAGAATAGGAAGAGCACCAGGATGAAATTAAGACACTGAATTAACAGGGGTTCTCGTCATTTCAGAGAATGATACTTGAACAAGTTCAGTGTTATTGCCCATTACAAGTTGGTACTTTTTTAATGCCTGTAAGGCAGATATAAAATAAACCCTGGACAAGGAAACCTGGGCCTGAGAACCGACTCCCTCAGTGTGGGGTTTTGAATAAGTCACTTTCCTCCTTAAAGTTGGCAGAAAAAGGAAGAGACATTTAGCAAGTGCCTATTTTAAAGGTTTGCTTATTTTACACCATTCTATCCTAACAATGGTGCGGTAGATATTCTTCACTCTGGGCACAGATGAATAAACTGAGGATCAGAAAGGTCGAGTAACTTACCCAGGGTCACTAAGGTAGGAAGTGGCAGAGCCAAGCCCGCAGCCAATGTCTTTCTCACCTGCAGCCTCGGCTCTTCCCAGCTTCCATCCTTTTCAGCTGGTCCCTGGACGAGGCAAAAATGAGCCTAACCCATTGGAGGGTGAATGAATTGCAAAGGACCAGAAAGATCAAGTAACTTGGCAAAGACCTGGGATTCTTTCCCTACCAGTTTTGCCTGGCATCCTCTCTTCTATTTTCTGGTGGGTCTATTGTCTCAGGCACCATTTTAGGCGACGTTGTTGACGAAGGTAATGATACAATGGTGATGCCTTGCACTGGGGTGTTCATGCTCCTGAGAGAGCCAAAAGGGGGCTGATGGTCATCTGCCTTTAGAACACATCGCACATTGCATCCACTTCTGTGAAATTCTCCGTGCATAAAACCCAATAGTAAGTAACTTAGTTTAATTTCGTTTAATCTAGCACCGTCTAAAATGTTCCGTTTCAGCCAATGGCACTATCTTATCTTCCATCCAATTACTCCATAAGAAGCTGTCAGATACACCATTCACACCCCCCCACCCCCGCCATACACGCAATTCTGGTCTTACCTACATCCTTCACATCACAGGACCTAAAGGGCCTATGCAGACCTTTTAGGAATGAAGGACATAGTGGAAATCTATATAAAAACAGCTAGAACAGAGGATGCCGCATGAGCAAATGATTCAAGAACAGATGGACCCTTTGCCAACATCTTGGCTATTTACACCCTCTAGAACTTAGACTTCCTAGAGATTAACCCTACTAGACTATAAGCTTCTCGAGGGCAGAGTTTTCACAGAATTTCCTCTTAGTATCTCCTCACACAGTGGTGTCTGTTACAAGAAAGGTAAATCAGTAACTGAGTAAGTCGTGTTTCTTAGAAGGAAATTCCAGTTCTCAAACTGGAGTCTCCAAAAGAAATATATTCCTCTAAGCCAACTGGTAATGTCCTAAACTCTAAGTTACATGCATAAAATATGGGAAATCAGGAAAAAACGCACTTTATCCCATCGTGGAGAAAAAAAGAATATGTGGGCACTGCACTGAGAAGGCCCATTGCTGGCTCTATGAGCAGGGGCCGGTGAGTGCGTTTCCAGGGCCGCATCTGACCCATCATGGCTGTGCCCTCCTTATGGTGTCAACCATAAAACAAAAGTCAACTAGGGACTCCATCACCAAAAAGGATTTTTACCCAGGAAAAAGAAAGGATTGCAAGCCGGCATGTGCAATCATGGCAAAACATGTGCACAAACTGAACCAGACAAAGATGGAGGAGGTACCTTAGAGAGGGAGAGAGAGAGTTGAGGGAAGGGGATGTTACAACCATACAGCCAGGTCGTAAGCAGAGCGTTTTTTCCAGGGGGCTCTGGTGATGACACAGAGTATGAGAGAGCCTCCCATAGGCCCTTCCAATTCCTGTCCAGGTCAAGGTCTCTGTCATAAATTCTAACAATGGACAGAGGCCCCGGAGTGCTTCACAGGGACAGTAGTGTCTCAGAAAGGCCTCAGAGATCCCACTTCCCTCAGGCACCCAAGGAGGAGTCTTTGTTGAATGTTCTCTTATCTTTCTATACTGTTGGTAATGTAGGAATTTCCATCAATTTACTAAAAATTTTTATTCAGGTATCTAAGTGCCAACGTAAAAAAGGGAGTGAGGGGAGAAAGGTCATTTTTAGAATACATTAGTGCTTACGTTTAAATGACCTTAGAAAAGATTTTAAAAAGAAATTCTGAGACCGTATGAATGGGTTATAATAGTTTTCTAATCCACTACAAAATAGCATATATTTGTGTAATAATTGCATAAAAATCTTTTGAAATAATAGGATAATAAAACCTTGACTAGAAAGCAATACAATTTTTGGAAATCACAATAGTGTATATATTTTAAACATGTTAACTTCCTTTTTATTGACCCCAAATAAGTCACAGTTGTCATACGATAATAACTATGGTTGTGATTTTATTCTTTGCCCATTGCCAGCTTCAACTTTTTGTCAAGCAATTAACAGTCTGAAAATCATTAATGACTTATGCAGGAATTCAAAGATGTAACTATTTCCAGATAAATGCATCAATGTTTTTCAATGAGAAAATCTCTGGATTTAACATTTCATAAAAAAAGAAGGAAAAGAGAACCTACAGAGAAACACACGACTAAACCATTAGCTATAATTTGTGCGAAATAACGTTTACAATAAGCCCAGACATTGGATTCAGAGCGCCATGCTTTTTAAATCAGGAGTCGGGGTGGGCATGGTGAAAATCTGAGCCGAAAGAGCGGGTGCTCCGCATTTCCGTTGCAGCGACACACACACCCTCAGAGCTCTCGTGCCCACTTCTCAGGCCTCAACCTTCAATTTTTGTTCCTATTTAAGTTCAGCACCTCCTTTTCTCTCATGCTTCCTGGCCTCAGCTCTTTGTGGATGTACAGTTCTAGAACTGTCCAGAAATATCCAGGTGCCAGTAGTGGCTGTCTTTGATGCTGTCCTGATCAGTGTTTTTATCAGACGACTTGGAGGACCGCCACAGAGAGGGAAAAGGCTGCTCCCCATGGCCAGGTCAGTGAGGCCGAGGAAGCAGGCAAGGTCATTAGATATAGCAGTTCTGGGCTGAGCCCTCTATCAGTATAACTGCATTCCCCATCCTGCCCCGCTGCATTATTGAAATTACATCTGCAATTGTCTCCAACACGTGTTATTCCATTTGGTTTGCAATTCAGCTTGTCCTTGTCTGCTGATTGCTGACACCTCCTACAACCCATCTCAGTGCCTCTCACAAGAATACCTGTTGCCAGCTCAGCTGTCTGACCACAGGACAGCCTTCTAGAGATTGGGCAACATCTGATACCCAATTGAGAATCCAGTCACTGACTGAGTATGCCCCCAGACTGGGTTTCAGACAAGCCTCATCATGCTAGGGTGCCATAGAGCAACCTTTTCTCATGTGTAGATGACACAAAGCTTGGAGGTTTGGCTAATATGATGAAGACTTTTCAAAGCTCCTGAGAGGTTGGAAAGCTGATTCAAAAGCAGCAGAATTAGATTTAATAGTTCTAAATTTGAGTTCCAAATATCATCTCATAAGTACAGGTGCTGGGAAAAATGACTTGACTATTTTATATGAAAAGACTGGAATGTTTTTGTTGACCCTAAGTCCAGTGTGATGTGATTTAGCTGCTCTAAAAACTAATCCCCTTGTGGGCTGCATTAATAGGATCGTGTCCAAATCACGCCAGGCAATAATCTCAGCAGACTCACCTTCAGCGGGTCAGGCAACAGCTGACTGCTCGATTGTGACCTCTGTTCCAGAAGAGGGTCATTAACAACCGTAGACAACGCAGGGGCAGGAGGCCAGGACAAAGAGGTCTGGCTCACCATTGCGTGGGGAGTCATCAGGACCACTGTTTGGCCAGAGCAGTGGCTCTACATCAATTAAAACTCCTTGGTTCAACAGAAAACTCAGTTGGTTTGAGCAAAGAGGAGGTCATGAATCCTAACGATATAGATAGGGCAGCCACTCAAATGAGATGCACAGATACGGCTGAACTAGCTTCTCTCTGGCATCTGCTGGGATTCATTGGTTTCCACAGAGTACAGGCTTTATTTATTTATTTATTTATTTATTTATTTATTTAGTTTTATTGACTTTATTGGGGTGACATTGGTTAATAAAATTACACAGGTTTCGGGTGCACAATTCTATAACACATCATCTGGGTACTGTACTGTGTGCTCACCACCCCGAGTAAAACTCCTTTGGTCCCCATTTATTCCCCCTTCACCCTCTTCTCCCTCCTCCAACCCCCTTTCCCTCTGGTAATCATCATGCTGTTGTCTGTGTCTCTCAGTGGGATTTTTTTGTTTTTTGCTTAATCCCTTCACTTTTTCACCCAGCCCTGCAACCCCCCTCCCCTCTGACAGCTGTCAGTCTGTTCTCTGTCTGATAGATGTCTGTTTCTATTTTGTTTTTTAGTTTATTTTGTTCATTAGCTTCCACATATGAGTGAAATCATATGTAGAGTACCAGCTTTAAATATTTTGAATATCACCCCTGGAAACAGGAGTGGCTCTGAATCCAAGGTTAGAAATACAGCCTAGATTTAGGGAGGGCTGGAGCCAGGAAATGGACAGTCACTGGGAACGCTAGCAATGCTGGCTCTCTGCTTCTCCCTTTCTACTTCATTAGTCTTTGTCGGTGTGAGACAGCTTTCTCCAATCTCTAGTCCACTTGGCAGAAACTGGCTTTCGCTTGATCCCAGCTCCAAGTCCCCCACAGCAGGAATTCTGCTTAGTGTAGCATGGGTCAAGTGCTTACCCCTGTCCCTATGAACTGTGACCAAGTTAATGGAATACTTTATTTTTTTTAATTATATGTGATTGATTATGCTGTTATAGTTGTCTCAAATTTTCCCCCTTTGGCCCCTTCCACCCAGTACTCCTCATTCCCCCAGGCAATCCCTACATCATTTTCATATCCATGGGTCATGTGTATATGTTCTTTGGCTACTCCATTTCCTATACTCTACTTTATATCCCCATGGCTATTCCATAACTACCTATTTCTACTTCTTAATTCCCTCACCTATTCACTCATTCCCTCATGCCCACCCCACCCCACCCCCTACCCCCCCACCATCTGACAACCATCAAAATGCTCTCCGTGTACATAATTTTGTCTCGGTTCTTCTCGTGTGCTTAGTTTGTTTTTTTAGATTCAATTGTTGATAGATATGTGTTTATTGCCATTTTATTGTTAATAGTTTTGATCTTTTTCTTAAGTAAGGCCCTTTCACGTTTCATACAGCAATGGTTTGGTGATGATGAACTGCTTCAGTTTTTTCTTGTCTGGGAAGCTCTTTATCCGCCCTTCTATTCTAAATGATGGCTTTGCTGGGTAGAGCAATCTTGGCTTTATGACTTTGAATATTTCTTGCTAATCCCTTCTAGCCTGCGAAGTTTCTTTTGAGAAATCAGCTGCCAATCTTATAGGGACTCCTCTGTAGGTAACTAATTTCTTCTCTCTTGCTGCTTTTAAGATTCTCTCTTTATCTTTAAACTTTGGCATTTTAATTATGATGTGTCTTGGAGTGGGCCTTTTGGCATCCATCTTGTTTGGGACTCTCTGTGCTTCCTGGACTTGCATGTCTATTTCCTTCACCAAATTAGGGAAGTTTTCTTTCATTATTTTTCAAATAGATTTCCAATTTCTTGCTCTTCTCCTTCTAGTACCCCTATGATACAAATGTTGAACTTCTTAAAGTTGTCCCAAAGGCTGCTTATACTACCCTCATTTTTTTGGATTCTTTTTTCTTCATGTTGTTCTGATTGGTTGTTTTTTGTTTTCTTATGCTCCAAATCATTGATTTGATTCTCAGCTTCAACCACTCTACTGTTTCCCTGTAAATTGTTCTTTATTTAAATTAGTGAATGCTTTGTTTTTGACTGGATCTTTTTTATGTTGTTGAGGTCCTCACTAAGTTCCTTGAGCATTCTTATAACCAGTGTTTTGAACTCTGTATCAGATAGATGGCTTATCTCCCGTTTGTTTAATTCTTTTTCTGGGGTTTTGATCTGTTCTTTCATTTGGGCCATGTTTCTTTGTCTCCTCATTTGGGCAGCCTCCCTGTGTTTGTTTCTATGTATTAGGTAGAGCTGCTACAACTCCATGTCTTGGTAGTGTGCTCTAATGTAGTAGGTGTCCTGTAGGGTCCAGTGGCACAGTCTCCCCTATCACCCAAGCTGGGTACTCAAGGTTCACCCTTCATGTGGGCTGAATACACCCTCATCTTATATTTGAGCCTTGATTGCTGTTGGTAAGTCAACGGGAAGGATTTGCCCAGGCCAGTCAGTGCAGGGACTGATTATGACCATTGATCACCAACCTCCGCCCTCTGTGGAGGATCAGCTGTGTCAGGTAAGGGTGGAGGTGCTCTGATGTGGTCTGTAACTGTCCACTGGGTGTGCACACTCTGGGGTTTTCTCATATGGTGCAGGCCAAGGTCAGCCCCATCCTGTGATTTTTCCAGGGCTACCATGCCTGAGCTATAAAGCAATCTGAAATGGCTGCTACTTGTGCTAGGCTTGGAGATTCCCAAGTGAAGCCAAGTGGTAAATCTAGGCTGGCTGCCACTAGTGCCAGGTCTAGGGCCACTTAGCAAGAGGTAGGGGGACTGGGGGCTTACTGAGGCTGGCTGTTGCTTATTTGAGAGGATTTAGGAAGTTGTGAAGCATGAGCCAAAACCAGCCATTCATATGGAAAAGCAGCTTGTGTGGGCCGGTAAGTTAGGTGGGACAAAGCCTCTGGGGATCTCCAGGGTAGGGCAAACAGTGTTATTCAGGCTGATGGAGTCTCAGATATGGCACCAGCCAGTCAGCTCTTTGGCTCTGGAAGGTGAAAGTTCAGAAAAGGGACATTGGCTCTTGCCCGCCTTTCTGTCTGGGAGAAAGCTGCCCCCAGCTCTCACCTTGATGCCAGAGACTTCGGTTTCTCCCCATATGCCACTGGTGCCTTTCAAGCTCCTACTCCAGTGCTGGAGCTCAGAATAAATGAGTCTGGGTAAGTCTCTGTGTGGATCCTTTAAGAGGAACTCCTTCGAGCTCTGGAAGTTTCTTCTACCAACTCAATCCCTACTGGTTTTTGCAGCCAAAAGTTATGGGGACTTATCTTCCTGGCACTGGAACCCTGGGCTGGGGGGCCTGGTATGGGTCTGAGACTGCTCACTCCTGAGATATCTCTCCCGAATTTTTATCCACCACATGTGGGTGTGGGACCACCCTGTTCTGCATCTCTGCCCCTTGTATGGAATACTTTAGAAAAATAGGACTGCTAGGAACTCAACCCTATTAATTGTGATTGGAATGATTAATGAATCATTCTGCAGCAGATAAATACCCAAAAAGTTTTGTATCAGTTTTTTAACTTTCTTTGATATCACAAGCTCCTTTGAAAAGTTGAAGAAATCTGTTTCCCTTTACACAAAAGCACACAATTTTATTTATGCTTTCAAGAAGTTCCTAAAACCTTGAAATATATCCATGAATCCCAAAATAAGAAGCCTGGCCTAAAAAATTGAATACTTAGTGGAGAAAATATAAATATCTGCCTTCGAATAGCTGAAGAACTGTTGGAGAGGAGGATTAAAATACGTAAATGTATGTACAATGAAAATATTGGGATGCTATATAAAATTGAAAATGTGGTTGTCTTTCAAGGTAGTATAATGGATGGTTTTTACTTTTTTGTGTGTTTTTCAATTATCCTACCAGGAACATATATACCTAGTTTTATAATCAGATAAAACATTTTTTAAAAGCAGAAATAACTAAGTTTTCAAATGCTTTAGACCGAGTTTAGAATAGTGGGTGAAACTGACAAGAAGTCAGACTGTGACTGAGTGGCAGTGGTGGCCTTAAGGACAATCACAGTGTCACTGAATCTATCCTTTCTATCCCTTCTGTAATCTGTTCTCAGGACAGAAGCTAGTGGTGTTCAAATGTAACCACAGGATGTCTCTCTGCTCAAAACCTCGCAACTGTTCCCCAGCTCACTGAGAGTGTAGTCTTAGTCCTTGCCTTGGCCTACAAGGCTCCACACAGCCTGGCCCCCTGTTGGGCTTCCTGCACCACCATTTCCTGCAACTGTGCCCCCCCCTTCCCCGCCCTACTCAGTCTGGTTCCTCTGTTCCTTAAATTCCATCCCTTGCTTCAGTCTCTGCCAACAGCATGCTCTCAGTGAGACCCACCTGCTTTGCACTGCATCCCCCACCCCATCACCGCCAACTCTCCACGCTCCGCACCTTACTCACTTCCTTTTTCTCAAAGCACTTATCGCCTTCTAACATACCGCATAAATGACTGATACTTTTATTTATCATCTGTTTCTCCTGCTTAATATAAGCTCCATGAAAGCAGAGGGCTTTGTCTTTAATATTTTTGTCCTGTTTGCTTAATCCTCAGCACCCAGAACAGTGCCTGGCTAAGAGTGGACAGTTAGGTATTTGTTGGAAGAAGAGAAGTAGAAAAGAAGGGAAGGGGAGAAAAATGACTTCAAATGGCCAACCAAAGATGGAGTGGCTATTTCAGGAATTTCTGGAGTGGGAGAAAAGTTTGGTTTGGAAAGTTCGAAGTTTCATCGCAAATCTAAGATTCTACATGACAGGATTCTTCCCTTCTTCCACCATAACCCAGATTTTTACTTACTTAGATTGTTTTTACTTGCCAAGATTTTTAAGACGGGAATCATCTGGATGCAAGGAGTAGGAACCACCCAGTTCACATTAAATAAAAGGGGAAGTTTTAATTTAATTCATGGGATCTCATGGATCCCAAGGTCAAGAACGCCAGGGTGGCCCTTTCAGAGGCTGAAACCAGGAGGGTCTCTCTGCCTTCCTGGTACTTTGGGAGTATTTGGCTCACTTTCTCTCAGCAGACCCTCATGTGTCCTTACTGGAGAACTGCAAGACCTCCCAGCTCCAATGCCCATCATTGACCAGTTAGAGTCTCTGTCTCAAATCCAGATTCTTTAAGAGTGAATCTGATTGGGTTAGTACAGCTAATCAATTGTCTTCCCATATGTCAAATGGCACCCTCCGCTGCCACTGGAGACAATGGCACTAAAGAGAGCAACTATGACAAAGGAATCTGCACTGGTGGACTTGGGAAGGGAAGAAGCACATGAGCTGAACAGGCAAATTGGTTAGCATACCAAGCACCACCCCCCTGGAGTCTAACTGCATTAACACTCGGAACAATCTAATTTCATTTCCCTAGCAATTTCCTGTCTGGAAGAGGTTGCTGATTTCTTTGAAGCTAAAATAGGCACATCCCTCACTTAAAAAACAAACAAACAAAAAGAAAAACCCAGCTTTCTGAGAAACTTCTGAGAAAATTTTTTTGACCACCTAGAAAAGCACAGTAAGAGGATTCATCTTCCAGAGTAGAAGTGGGAGAGACTTTATTCTGAAATAGAACCAAGAGGTTTCAAAATTCTACACCATGATGACAAATGTCTATATAATTGTTTTTATAGTAAATAAACTTAAAGCACTGAAGTATGCACCAATCCTAAGTGTTCAGCTGGATGAATTTCCAAAAGTAAACGCCCATGTAACCAGCACCCACATCGAGAAATCAATATGGTCACCCTAGTGGAAGCAATCCTCCCCCCTCATCCCCAAGGTGACCCACCTCCTCACTTCCATAGATTAGCTTTGCCTAAGTCCTTGCCTCCTTTTTTTTTGACTCAGTGGACTACCTTGGTTTTTCTTAAAAAGCAATTTTATTGAGACATAATTGAAATAAAGTGCACATATTTAAGTGCACAATTTGATAAATTGTGGCAAATGTGCATACCATGAAAACGTCACTACAACCACCATAGTGAGTCCACCCCTCCCAATCCCAGCCAACCACTGATCTACCTTCTGCCATAATAGATTGATTTGTCATTTCTAGGATTTTATATAAATGGAATTATAAAGCGTGCCCTTACTTTTGCCTGCCTCCTTTCACTCAGCATAATTATTTTAAGATTCATCCACATCAGTACATGTATCATTCCTAATTCATTCCTCCTTATTTCTCACTAATATCCCACTGAATGGATATACCAGCCTTTGTTTATCCATTAACCTAATGACAGGCATTTGAGTTGTTTCCAGCTGGGGGGGGTGGGGGGTGGGGGGGTGGGGGTGAGGGCTGTTTAAAATAAAGCTGATAAGAACTTCTGTCCACAAGTCTTTGAATGGACATATGCTTTCATTTATCTTGGGTAGATATTTAGGAGTGGAATGTCTGGGTCATATGTTATATGTACATTTAACATATGAAACTGACCAAATGTCTTCCATTTTACACTTCCCTAAGCAGTGCATGAGAGTTTCAGTTGCTCAGCCTCCCAATGACACTTGATGTAATCAATCTTTTTAATTTTAGACTTTCTATGTGTATAGTTGCATCTGATTGTGATTTTAATTTGCATTTCCCTAAACATTAATGATTTTGCACACATCTTTTGATGTGCTTGTTATCTGTATGTCTTTCATGGTTGTTTGTCTTTGCCCATTTGAATTAGGTTATTTTCCTGGTACTGTATTCTGATAGTTCTTTATATTATCTGGGCTACAAGTCCTTTATCATATATTTTATCTGCAAATATGCCTCCCAGTTTGTGGCTTGTCTTTTCATTCCCTCAACAGTGTCCGTCCAAGAGCAGAAATTCTTAATTTTGATAAAGGCCAATTTATGATTTTTTTTCTTTCATGAGTCATACTTTGAGTGTCCTACGTAAAAGATCTTTACCTAAGTCAAAGTCACACAGATTTTCTGTTTTCTTCCAGAAGTTTTATTTCTATCAGGTTTTACATTTAGGTCTATGACCTATTGTGAGTACAGCTGTGCATGTGCTGCGAAGTGTACATCGAAGTTGCTTTTTGGGTGGGTTGGGTTTTTTTGCATTTTGATATCCAATTGTTTTGTCATCAATTATTGAAAAGACCATCCTTTCTTCTTTGAATTGCCTGTGCACTTTTGTCAAAAATCAATTGACCATGTATGTATGAGTCTATTTCTGGACTCTTTTCTGATCTGTTAACCCATTTGTCTATCTGGATGCCAATACTACACTGTCCTTATTTTTATGCCTTTATAATACGGACTCCGACCACCAGGGTCCGTGTGCTGTGGATGTGACGAACCAATTCGCACGGACTGCAGAAGTCCTGTGGAGGAGAAGGCACGGCACAGCCGCTCTCTGAGTGAGAGAGCACCCCAACCCTTGCCTGGACAGGCTTTTATTGCTTTTCTGGGAGCACTACTTCAAGGAAGGTCTTCATTCGTCATTGTCAGGCAGTAAGGATCGAACAATAAACAACATTCAAAGAACTATAAGGGCTTATTCTGAGTCAGGGTCAGTTAGCTAAAGGGCTATAAAACTTCAGGAAAAAACTCATTTCATGCCTGGACCCTTATCAGAAAATTGAGGACATTCTCAGCAAAGCAGGTTTCACAGGACTTTATGCATTCTTTCTTAGGCCTGATCGCCCCAGGGAATCTGCCCTTTGCAGCACAAGGCCGCACCCACCTCCAGCATTGTTTCAGGCTTAAGTCAGCCAGGGGAAGAAAGGCAGCTAAGAGATTCGGAGACTTCTTGCAGACAGAATGAGGACTCAGGTTATGTCAAAACCAAGGAGTGAGGGTCCATCACCCCCATTCTCTAGAGCCCCCCAAGTCCTTCCCTGAGGGCCCCTTTCATGACCGTGCCTGTCTTAGGTCGTCCCTCCCTTAAGGGATCTTCCTATCATTGGCTAACCAGTCATCTGCCTGGGGCCAAGCCGGTGAAGTAAAAGGGGGCAGAGGTGGCGCCCCTGCCAGGGAGATAAGCTTTGTCTCCTTAGTGGCTTATGATCCCAAGGTCTTTTTTACTCAGCCTTAGCCATGGGGGGGTTACAGCTTCTGAAAGCAGGCAGGGCAGTTCCCAACACCTTTATATAACTCTCGAAGTTAGGTCATATAAGGTCTTTAACTTTGTTGTCTTTTCAGTAATTTTAGTTATTCTAAGTCTTTTACATGCATTTCAGTATAACTTTTAGAATTAGTTTACCAATTTCACCAAAAAAAAAAAAAAAAGCTTTCTCAGCAATTGATTAAAATTGTGTTGAATTTATAGATCAGTCTGGGTGGAAACTGACAATTTAATAATATTATCTTGTGATTTATGAGCTCAATATCTTCTCCTTTGGTTTTCTTTAATTTCTCCCAGCATGTCTTGAATCTATGGATTTACGGTTGCAACAACTTTTGATAATTTTTGGCCATGATCTCTTCAAATATTTCTCTGTGCCCCCCTCCTTTGGAGACTTCAGTTACATGATTAGGGCACTAAAAGTGATCACATTTTGATCGATGCTCTCTCTATTCATTAGTTTCAATCTCTTGTTCCCTCTCTGTTCATACTGCTGTGTTCAAATTCACTAGTCTTTTCCTCTGTGCCAATTTGTTGTTAATTGCGCGCAGTGTGTTTTTTATGTCAGTCATTGCATTTTTCATCTCTACAAGTTTTATTTAGGTCTTTGTAATATCTTCTATATTTCTGCTTAATGTGTTAAGTCATCCCTCCAGCTTCCTAAACAAACATGGGATATAGTTATAACAACTGTTCTATTTTTGTTAACTAACTTTATCATCTCTGTCACTTCTGGGATGCCTTCAATTGATTTTTCTCCTCATTTTGGGTCATACTTACCTGCTTCTTTTAAATTTTTCATTAAATGTCAAACGTTGAAAGTTTTATTTTGTTGGACTTTGGGTAGCTTTATTTTCCTATAAATATATTGAGCTCTTATTTGGGAACTAGTTAAGTTACTTGAGAACAGCTTGACCCTGTGGGGTCTCGCTGTTCGGTAAGTGCTCTGAGGGAGGATCACAGCAGCATCCCCACCAGGACTGATTTCGCACCGCTACTGAGATTAAATCCCTCAGGGTAGTTCACAGTGCCTCATGAATTATGTTGCTTTTCACTCTGGCTGGGAGAACAGGAGCTATTTCCACCCCGTGTGATTCTCCGGTGATTTTTCCTTGTGATCCTTTCCACTGGTTCTTTCCCCATCGCCAGGTAGGTAGGTTCTTCGCCTGCATCTGCTGATGGACATTCAGCGGGAGACTCTGAGGGACCACTTGAGCGGGGCGATATCCAGAGCTCTGATCTGAGAGCTGGAGAGATCATGATTCTAATTTTGTTGATTTTGCGGAATCAAATGGCATATAAAGATGGCTGTTGGATTTACAGATGGGTTGCTCAGGAAAGATAACTAGGCTGGGGGCGGAAATCTGTGAAGTGTCTCTATGAAGACAGGATACCACCACCATACATGAGAAAGTGCAGAATGAGAAGAGAGGAGGTTATGCCTTTTATTCTTCCTCAAAACGAGTCTCATTCTCCTCTCCTGACATCTTTTCAAATATCTGGCTAAATGCCTCCCCAGGAACACTTCCCTCTTATCCTCCCTGGTCCAGTCCCACCTCCTTATTCTCACCTGGTTATTTCCCTTGGGCACACTTGCCACAATCTGTGCTGTGTGGCCCTTATATCTGTTTACTATCATCCTCTGCTGCCACCACTGGAATGCCACCCAGTGAGTGCAGGGGCCTTTGTATGTCAACCCCCCAGCACCTCACTTCCTACTATTGCACATTTTCACACTCAGCTCAGAGGAACTCCTTAATGTGAATGTATGTTGATAGGAAAACGACTTGAGGTTATTGTTTCCAGAAAAACTCATTTATCTCCTAATATTTTTAGCACGTTTATCTGATTATTTACTTACATTGCTTTCTAAAATTTGCTTTTCATAGATAAGTTTGAAAATATTTTTCTATTACAGGATCATTTTAAGCTCAGGACCAGGTACCATAATTGTAAAATACACACAAGTAGGCACAGAACAGCCAGTAAGTTTCCCTATCCTAGTCCAACGTCCCAGGAGTAGATTTCAAACAGTCAAGTGGAAGAAACGGAACAAAAAGAGGCAGTGTGAGGCTTTAAAATGTCCCAGAGATAGAGTCAATCAAACCCTTTGGCCCCACAAAACCCTAAGCGTTCCCATCACTCTGGCAGGGCTGCTCCGGGGACCATCCCACGCAAGCCTGAGTGGGTCCCCTTCTGCCCGCCCCTCCAAGCTGGTATCTGGGCACTCAACCCCGCGCCCTGACCTCCAGGTCCCTGCCCCTCCGTCTCCGGAGCAATCTCCCTCCGGGCCGTAGTGCTTTGCAGGCTGTCCAGTAGAGAAAACTCCCCAAATTTCAGATCTCGTGCATAGTACAAACTCCGAAGTAACAACCAGTGCGCCAAGATGGCAAACTCAACAGAATATTCAAACGTTCCTTACTCCTCCCTGCACCCAAGCCCGGCCTCGACACCCTGGCCCCGGCCTCCTTCCCCTACGAAGAGCCGGTTGGGGGCTCAGGCCGCCACTGCCCCCGGGCGGCCGAGGACCCCGCTCCAGCTTCCCGAACTACAGATCCCAGGGTGCCTCAAGGACTCCTGCTCCCTCCCTCCTCTCTCTCTTTCTCGCTCCCTCCTCTGCCCGTCGCCTCCTCCCTAGCCCTTGTTGTTTTGGCTGGAAGCGCCCGGGCGGAGTTTCAGAGAAAGTCTGGGCTGAAACCGGAGCCTGCCTGAACGTGGGAAGGGGAGGAGGAAAGGGAGGAAGAGGGAGCCGAGAGGCCGGGAGAGGGAAGGATCCAGGCCGGGCGCCGGGCGGCTCCGAACCTGCCGCTTGCCCCGGGTGGGGGAGGCGGCCCCGGAGGAACGCTAGGGCGCGGGACAGTGGGATCCTTCCCGGGAGCCGATCAGCCGTTCCTCCGCCGCTCCCCGCCCTCTTCCACGGCTGCGAGCGCGCGCCCACCCTTCGGGGGAACCTGCTCCCTTGCCGGCGCCCGCCGCCCAGCGACGCCCGGCGCTTCGCCGCCAACCCCGGACGTGCCCTGCGCCCCCTGCCCACGGGACCCTCGTGGCTTCCCTTCTTCCCGGCTTCCCGGGCTTGTGGAGAAGTGACCCACCCTCCCCCGGGTCGGAGGAGGGATAGGATCGCTGCGGGCGCACCGAAACCGAGAGCGGGAGAGCGGGAGTGGGCGCCGCGCTGGGTATTGTGTGTGTGAGTGAGTGAGTGAGTGAGTGTGTGTGTGTGTGTGTGTGTGTGTGTACAGCCTAGAGTCTGTTTCGGAAAACGCTCATGGGGAGGTCCTATCCCTAGGGGGCGGAGCGCAGGGGACAGAGGCCCCGGCTGGGTGCCGGGGCAGAGTCCCGCGGAGCCTGATCGCAGCTGGGGGCCGGCGGGACGAGGCGCCTGGCGACTAGGCGGGCGCACTGAAAGGAGGCCGGGGTACCCTCCGCCAGCGGCGGCCCCTGCCCCGAGGTGTCGAGGTACCCGGAGAAGCAGCTCACTTCTGTTCACGTCCGCGGATCTGCAGGGCAGAGGCTCGGCAGCTGAGCTCGAGCGCGCCGCGCGGCCAGCCCACCCCGCCCACCCCGTCGGACTGGGGTGCGCGGCCAGAGAGCGAGGTCCCCACCGCTCTACAGCCGGCAGGCGTCGGCTGAGTCGGAAGCGTGCCCGCCTCCCCCTCCGCTGCCCGGGCAGGAGCCCGAGAAGCGCGCAACATGAGCGGCGGCGAAGTGGTCTGCTCCGGATGGCTTCGCAAGTCCCCCCCGGAGAAAAAGTTGAAGCGTTATGTAAGTAGAGCTTCGGCCGGGGCTCCTGGGGCTCCGCGGGCCTCGGCTCCCGCACCTCTGCCCGGCCCGCTCGCCCGCGGCTGCAGCTAGCCGCGCGCGGGGCTCGTTAGTTCGCGTCTCTTTCCTCTCGGCCCTTTTGGGACCGAGACGGTATCCTCATGCCCTGGCCTCCACTTTGCCAGGTAACTTTCTTCCTCCAGATTCCAGACGCCTGCTTTGCGGGCCTCGTCGGCCCAGAAGAGGGCCCAGTATTTCCAGCTAGACGTCTACTGCATGTGTTTTTATTATTTCTTTTTGCAGGAGTGGGGAGAAGAGCATTCTGCTTACCGTATATTTGCATCTACTCACTGCGGGGCTGCTGTGTACTAAATTTCCTGCACTAGGAAAACCGCTGAGGTTGTAGAAGTCACCAGCCCTCTCTTGGGTCCGCACACCCCTTGCTTTCTCCCGAGGTGGATTACAGGAAGCGGCTGTGGATATGGGAAGTTAGAGATAGACACAAACATCTCAAGTCCGCAAAAAGAGAAAGAATGAGAAGTTATTAGGCACCCTACCGTTTGCTTAGCAGGGGTTCACATAATTCGCGGTTTTGAATCCGGCGACATTGGAGTTTGGGCCGATAGCCTTGGCAGTTTGCTGCAAGAGGAGGGCGCTGGGGGGAGCCTGGTGGCTGGTGTTTGGGCGCCTTGGACACGCTGTCAGGCCCCACAGGAGGGGACAGCTGAGGCCCGTAAGGATTTCTGTGGTCTTTTCCCAGGCCACCAGAGTTGCTTAAATGGTATTTGTGTAATTGGTACAAGATGCCGATTATGTGGAAAAGCTGTTAGGAAAAATGTTCCTTGAAAGAACCAGCCTTACTTCGGTGGCAATCTGTGCCCTCTCCAGGGGTGCAGGATCTTACCTGCTACTCCCCCATTGCTTCTATGGTCGCTGGCCCACTGCAGAGGAAAGAAATGACACTTTTGTCCTGGCATACGGAGCACACTTTTTTCTAGTAAAATACATTTCAAAAGCAAAGTTTACACCCCCTTAAATATAAATTTACTACCAAGGGGCCAGCACTTGTAATGGAATCTATATCTTGTTGAAGGATATCTACACACAGTGTTAAAATAGAATCAAGTTAACCTTAGCACTGTCTGCTTGCACAAAACCAAGTGAAGTGCAGCACTTAGCTTCGCAGACAACTGACCAGTGAGTTTCTTGTTAACTTTCTGCCAGATTTTGTTATAGACAGGTAATTCTCATTTTAAAAACTGGATGCCAGGAAACCTGAGAAAATTCTCCAGCGATTTTCAATCCTAAATTCATTCTCTCCACGTATCACAGTTTGCCTTAGTATCCTGGTAGAGATGCTCACTTTATTCCAAAAATTTGGGATGGGCGGAGGTTCTCTGCCGCCTTCCCCACCCACCCCAGCTGTTAAAAAGAAAGATGCATGGACATAAGAAGAGGGAGTAGAGAGATAAAGAGATTTATTTGTTTTGAGAAGGCACGTTTGGGAAAAACCTAGACTTAAGTGATGTGGGGGAACTAAAGAATAACACATTTGTTGGAATCGGTGGTGATGCTAGAGATTTAATGCATTCTTCCACAGGGTTGGTCTACGGCTCTCTCAAAAGAGGCTGCGCACTGGACTAGGCACCATGAAGTTAGGAAATCCAGTAGGGAAAAAAGCCCTGCCTCTTGGGCTTGCAGTTGAATATAACATAAACCAGGAAGAAAATCAACCAAGCAGATTGTCTTAACAGGACCAAAAAAAAAAAAAAAAGGGAAGTCCAAGTTTTTAAAATGTTATTATTTTATTTGATCATTCCAACAGTTTTACGAGGCCACTTTATCTCTGTTTTATAGATAAGAAAACAGTCCACATAACCAGAATGTGGCAGAGGCGGAATTTGATCGAGGATCTGCCCGACTGGGCTACAGAAGGTTACTTCAGACTAGATCATCTCTAAATTTCCTTTCAGATTATACCTTTTTAAGCGTCTATATTAGTTTGGAATGCAAGGAAGAGGTGGGGTCAGGTTAGTCAGGCATCGCTAAAGAGAGCTAAGACCCTTCAAGTATCTTTCTGAGTCTAAGAGAAGATGAGGATATGGAACAGTGAGCCCACAATGCAGAGATGTTTTTGATCGTGTGCCCAAGCTGAGTACTATATTTTTTTTCTTTGTGTGTTTTTTTTTAAGTAGATGTTTTGAGGAACAAGCTCAGTGTAGTCTGAAACCATGGGAATAGTTTGAGAGAGATAGTGGGCTCCTTAAATTGTATTTCCATCAGGGGAAAACTTTGCCAGCAGCTGGAGGGAGGCCAGGTTTTTTTCTTGGTTTGGAACACTAGTGTTTTCTTCATACACGAGTGAAGTACATGGACATGGCCCAGGGAGGCAGTGGGCAGGGCTGCTGTCAGAATTGAGGGGTCCAAGAAGATGGCTGAGGTGTTACAAGTTAAAATGAAGCTTGTATGTATTTCAGCTGTCAAGTTGGCTGCCCAGGAGATTTGAAATTCCCAGATTATTGATCTTTTGGCTTTGGCATCCAGTTCAGATTGCTTTTATTAAAGCATCTTTGACCCTCAAAGATATAGGCATGTATTTATGCATTTTTATGCTTGTTTTCTATTTGTGTAAAATCTTTATTTTTCTGGATAGAAGGAAACTTTGTTGGCCACCAAACCGGCAACATATAGCTTGGTAATGGTTTCTAATGAATGGATTTGCCGTGAAAAGATACCTGGGTACGTGGTACTATAATTGTTAAATGAGACTTTAGGAAGTTTGAGCATTGATTGTGTTGGGAAACACTTGGCCCATGGGACTTTGACAGTTGTCTCACTGTTTACAGTGTTTATATAGTTGTCCCAAGAATGATTAAGATGATCCATAAGGGCTTTTCCGTGACAAAAAATTGTTTCAGTGGCATCTTTAAAAGTCATCTCCAGTTAACGGCCCCCGTGCGTTCCACTCACAGCGCCATTTTTGTTCGCAGTTGACGATGAACTTAAGCAGCATTGTTTTTGCATGCTGGTGTGTTCATCTGTTAGGCAGCTTTTCTGGAATTTTCTAAGCTGAGTGAAAGTGGAATAAGAGAAAGTGACAGAAAGAACCCTGGAGTCCTTAGCAGATAGATTCCCTAGCCTTTTTTGTCTCTCTTTGTAACTTTTTCTGTCTTTATTTGCAAAAGGGTCTTGTAGATGTTTCGTTCTCTGTGAATTTTTGAAAGTTTACTCCAAGTGGAGGTGAAAACGTACATGCTTTCTTTCCCTTGTGCCGTTTCTGCTCTGCGTTATGTATTAAACAGCCACTTTTTTAAGGACCTGATGGAATCATGCTCAGGTCACCACCTCAGAAACAGAAAACAAGTAAACCTGGGTAGTATGCATTCTGCAGACGTGCTCAGATTTTTCAAGAGTTATTTAAAGACATATCAGCCATTTGAAATAATGGTGGAATTTTCATCAGGACCTGAAATTTTAGCTGAGATAAGATGTAAGTCTGGTAACAAAGGAATGATTCAGGCCAGCTGGCAATCACCCTAACCCTGCAGGAGGAGCTTCCCTCTGGCCTCCCTCAAGCCTGGCCACCAAGTTTGGGTTCCTCCATGGCCTTGCTGTCAGCATCGGGCAGGTGTGCAATCTCAGCAGGAGAACTGCTTCTGAGGCCACGGCAAGGTGGCCTGTTAGCTGCCAGCCAGCTTGGGAGCAAGAACCCAGCCAGTTCACGGGTGTATAATCCGCACCCAGCTTGGGGCCTGCTCTTCAGCTGTCAGTTAAGAGAATGGTTCTTGTCTGGACTCCCAGAACACACCCCCCTGGTTCTGGAAGTGGGCCTAGAAACAGAAATAGCCTCTCTGGGTGGGCACCTGACATCTTACATGGAGAGAGGGTCACGGGCAGCCAGAGTAGCAGCATCTCCTTGGTTCAAGGACAGTCTGGGATCTGTTGTGCTCAGCATCAAGTCTCTGCTCAATCATGTCACTGCAACAAGAGCACCGTGATGTCTGGAAGCTCTTCCTGCCCTTTTGGCAATTACTGCAAGCAGTCAGTGGGTTCTGAGGCTTTTGCTTACAGTGACTAAAGAAGCAAAATTATTTTGTGGAAGATATTTTTTTCTTGCAATCCTCATGCTAGTAAATATTTCATTCAAATTCCAGATGTTTTCTTTTTACCTTTTCCAGTGTGGCAGGAGCATTGTTTCTGTTAACAAAGACCATCAACTACCAATTACATTAAGCCTTTCTAATGGTTAACGAGAGCTAATTCTTTCATTGTGCCTGGGCTTAATGATGAGTACGGAACTCTCCCGGTAAAACTTGCAGAGTTCCTAAATCTGCTTGTTGTCTTTGGGGAGTCGAGAGTACCATTAGGAGAGTGGTGTCACCTTCTACTGATCAAAAAATTTGTTGTTGAGTTTTTAAAACGCTTGTCTCTGAACAAAATATAATACAGCAAGAATTACACTGGGGTGATCTGGTCGGCAGCTGCATTGGTTATTCCAGTGTATTCTGTCATCGTAAGTCTGCTTTAAAAATATGGAAGAAATATAGCAACAAAGCACTTTTTAAGACTAAGTAAAATTCCACATTCTGGAGTCAGCATAAAAAATGTAGATAAGGCCCTGACCAAGGTGGCTCAGTTGGTTAGATGTTGTTGGTTCAATTCCCAGTCAGAGCACTTGCCTGGATTGCTGGCCAGGTCCCTGGTCAGGGCACATATACAAGAGGCCACTGATCGATGTTTCTCTGCCTCTCTTTCTCCCTCCCTTCCCCTCTCTCTAAAAACAAAATGAATATTTTTTTAAAATGTAGGTAAGTTCTTAATAATTTGTAAATTGAGGGATTTTAAGAGGAGATAGATTGAAAACGTTCAGTGCCAGCCCTCTGATTTTCTTGCAGGGACTAACCCTGGAGAAAGGAGGGAGGTAGAGAGACTCTGTAGGGCTTGGGGAAACTGCCACCATGTAAGGAACCCCGGACAGAGCGTCAGGACCCAGGATTTGACTGGACTTTGCCACTCTCCACGTGACCTTTTGACTGGTCTCATCCTCTTTTCTTTCCTGTAAAATGGGGAAGGGGTGGGCAGTAGGTGTGCAGTCGAAACTCTTGCAGGTTTTCCATTCCTCGTCAGACACTTCCTTGGGAGGTAGAGGCAGATGTGGAGCTTCTTAATAGTCCTCTTTTCCGGGAAATAAATCTTAATTTATTGTTCGTTTAAAATAGTTTAATGACTAGATGTAGGAACTGCTCAAGCAGAGTTCTTTGGGGACCCTGCATGTTTTGCTTAATAGAGATGCACGGGGTAGCTGAGTTTCTGTGCTGGATGCCGTGTCTTCAGCACTTAGGGCAGGGCCTGGCTCCGAGGTGAAGCTCACCAAATCTCTGTTGACGGAACAAATAAATGAACAGGTATTTCTGGAGCTTTTGTAATGTGCCATGCGTGGAGTACAATGGAGGAAAAAGCCCACGCCTTCCCCTTTAGGAGTTTCTAATCTATTTGTGAAGGCAAATTGTAATTAACGCATGTACATTTAAATCGTTTTATAAGACAAGTTAATAAAGCCATATATGATTAGTTGCCAAATGAAATGATACAAATAATTGCTTAAGAGTTCAGATTGAGAGGGGAAGGGGAGGAGGCTGCCAGGGAAAAGTCAGAATTGAATTTCAGGTTCAGTTCTTAGAAGAGCTGAGATACTGCTGGCAGAAATAGTAAAATCATAAGGGAAGTCTGATTTTCAAGAAAGAGTGAAGAATTTGAGATTAGACACCCTTGTGAAAAGAATGGCTTCAGAACACCTGAGGTTCGTATGTGGAGTTTGGCTGCAGCTGCACTTCTGGTTCCAGACATTTCTGTTTCTGCCGGGCTCTAATGTTCTTGATGAGAACCTGGCCGCAAGTGAATTTTATGTATCAGACTAGCAACAGACAAAGCAACTTGCTGGGTCACCTGAACTTATTAAAATTCCAAGGGACATGTGTTCCTTAAGATTTCTTTATGTCTGTTTTGAGCTAAATAATTCATTCTGGCAAGCGTTTAGTTTACAACAGAGCAGGAGCATGTTCTGGTGGGAGGGAGAATAAAAGAGCCTTTGATTCATTTGCTTCTGAGTTCCAGCAGGAGGGCCAGCGCCGCCTTGGGCTAGCCTCTTATTTTGGACTTTGGAAGCCATTTTAGCCCAGCTGTGGGAGGGCCAGCTCGTGTTGGAGGCAAGAGAATAACCCCATTGGATCACATTAAACCCCGTCTGAGTGCTGATGGAGGGGTTTCTCTCGTTTCACATTCCTCGCATTGACACGGTGGCTAATTTCCACAAAGTTAGATTAGCCATTTGAACTTGGATTGAAGTCACATTTCTGTGACTCCTTTTATCTCAGTCTGTCCATTAACTAAAGGAAACTTATCAAGTCCCAGGTGCCTTTGTTTCTTCCCTCTTGGGCTACAAGCACAAATAAAATTGGCATTCTTTTCTTCTTTAGGTTGCTCCTGGGGAAAAGTGGCTCATTGTACTGTGGATTTCTACATCCAGTAAATAAGTAGCCTCTTTAGTTGCCAGTTCCATAGCTGGGGGAGACTTAATGAATTGTAGATGAATTCAGGCCTGTGGAATTACTGGGAAAAGTCATTTTGGGAACTGGAAGTTTTTGACCATTCCACGCTTGTGTGTGAGGACCTTAAATAATACAAGAATGCCGTAACTGGAAAAAAAAAAAAGACTCTTTTATATTTTAAGTGATTCTTTTATTCATAGGAGCAAAATTCTCCCTAACTGAAGAGACAGATTCTCATTGTGACCACATGTAAAGTAGATCACAGCCTGCTTTATGAGAAACAGTCGAGTCTGCACTGAAACGCCTGTCAGGTCGTTATCGCTGTTGCAGGAGCTCTTGAAGCATTCTGATTACAACTTGTAGCTGCCAAGCCCCGTCCTGCACTGTTATCTGGGGCAAAAATTTTCCATGTGGTTGTTTTTAGCAGAGCTCCTATATGCAAACTGCACATGAAGATGTAAGTTGCAAAGAAAAGAGCTTCTAGAAGAGGAAATGTGAGTTATCTTAATTTTTTTCTACCATTTCATTGTTCTTTCCTTAGTGTGTGTTTCAGACATTTTTATCATATTTCTAAACTGAGTTTTCCTTTATTTTGACATACTGGAAAGAATGCCAAATTTATCACGAGTTTTTCTTATGGTGCTGTTTTTTTTTTT
>VMDR010006700.1:0-44065 GCA_007922815.1 Macrotus californicus
GTGAAATGTAGAAGCCAAAGAACTCATATATATGACCCATGGACATGAACTAAAGAGGGGGAGTGTGGGGGGAAGAGGTGTGCAGGGAGGGGGGTGGGGGGAGGACATGGGACAACTGTAATAGTATAATCAATAAAATATATTTTTAAAAAAAGCTAAAAAAAAAAAGATAAGAACGATGAGAGAGCATACAGTGGACCTAATCTAGTCTGTGGAATGGGGTTAGGATGCTTCCATTTTTTGTGATCCTCATATTTTTTAAATTGACTTTTTGAGGTATTTTTATATACAATAAAACTCACCCATTTTGAGTGTACTGTGTATTTTGATACAAATATACAGTTGTGTAAGCACTACCACAATCAAGACAATCCCCGCCGTCCCTGGGTTCCCTCAATCCCCTTTGCAGGCAGTCTCATCCTTCCGAGGCATCTGCAATTCCTGACAATCACTTAGCGCTTTCTATTACTATAATTTTGCCTTTTCTACAATTTCATGTACATGACACACATAACATGTAGTTTTTTGTCTGTGGTTTATTTCACTTAGCTTAATGCTTTTGAGATTGATCTATGTATCAATAGCTTGTTCTTTTTTATTTCTGAGTAGTATTCCAATATGTGGATATACTCTATAATTTGTTTATTCATTCATTCAACAGTTGATGGGCTTTTGGATTGTTTCCAGTTTGTGTCTATTACAAATGAAGCTTTTATGAACATTTGTCTGTAATATATTTTTATTTCTCTTGGGTAAACACCTAGGAGTGTAATTACTGAACTGCATGGGATAAGAAATTGCTAAGTTATTTTCTAAAACAGCTGTAGGGTTTTGTGTTCCTGAGAGTTCCAGCTGCTTCATATCTGCACCAACACTTGTTATTATTGCTATTTTTAATTTTGGTAATTGTAATAGGTATATAATGTTACCTCAATGTGTTTTGATTTGCATTTCCCTAGTAACTATGGTTCCTCATCTTTTTGTGGGCTTAATTGCCATCCACATATCTTATTGGTGAAGCAGCTATTCAAATATTTGGCCCATTTTAAATATTGGGTTGTTTGCCTTTTTATTGTTGAGTTTAAAGGGTTCTTTACATGTTCCAGACGAAAGTCCTTTGCCAGATACTTGTCTTGCAAATATTTTCTCCCTGTCGCTGGCCTGACTTTTCATTTTGTCTATAGTGTCTTTTCAAGACCAAATTTTTACTTTTAATGAAGTTCAGTTCCTTAATTATTTTTAGTGGTTCCTGATTTTTGTATCCTATAAAGTTTACAGAGATTTTCTTCTATATTTTTGTCTATAAATATTATAGTTTTAGCTCTTAGATTTATCTGACCTGATTTTAATATACACCTCTGATATTAATAAAATTGTTCAAAAAGAATAGTCATGGAAAGCCAGAGTGAAATCATACAGCCTTCTGTGACATGCGTCATCACTCCCTTGACCCTAGGTTTGAAGTGTCCTTTTAGGGAATACTATCTCTCACTTACTTGTGATAGGGTGACTTTCTTCATTTAGATTTTTTTTTTTTAAGAGACCTTATTTATTTTTAGAGAGAGGGGGAACGGGGAGAAAGAAAGGGAGAGAAACATCAATGTGTGAGAGTGACATCTACTGTTTGCCTCTAGCACGCCCCCAACTGGGGACCTGGCTAAGCAACACAGGTATGTGCCCTGATCAGGAATGGAATGCTGAGGCTCAATCCACTTAGCCACACCAGCCGGGACGAATTTAGATTTCTATTTGTTGTCAATGAGAAAGCAAAACCAATGTGACATACCAACGTTCAGTGATTAAGTTCCCTCGTTTGGAATGTGCTTTCTCTTTATGCGAGGTAAAGGGAGAGAAACAATACGTATGTCGACACCACTCCTCGCCCTAGTCCAGAACGTTGTGTGTGCCTCTGCCTTGTCACAGGAGACTGAATTCTCAGAACTCACCAGTCCCCTTCTGACTGCAACAAGACTTGTGTCTTATTCTGCACGCCTGCGTTTGAGATGTAATTCAGTAAATGTTTTCTGAATGGAAGGACGAACTCCTCGGTCGCCGCTGTTCTGCTGGTGTATGGAAGCTATCAGGCAGGTAGTGTGTTGTGGTTTCAAAGTCCAATCCTCATGAACTTGGGACCATTTAACTTTAAAGCCATCTCACTGTCCCCAGGGCTTAGCACAGTGCCTGGCATGCAATAGGGAACGAAGGACAAAGAGAGAAGGGGAAGGAAATTCGTATAAAATCCCGAACACCGTCATTTGTGACTTGAAGCAGGAAAATTGGACAACCCTCAGAGGTAGCATATGGTGAAAAATATTGGGGATACAATCCCAATTCTACGTGTGGGCTTGCGTGGACCCATGTTTCCCTAGCAGGCGAAGCCTTGAAGACGGAAACTCGGAGTCTGGAGTACTTGGGCGGCTCAGCGGAACCTACTCCCTGCGTACCCGTCAGCCCTGGTTGCCTAGCAACTGGGTCGCTTGCTGGGCGCAGGAGTGGAACCGGCCGAACTGAGACGCGCCCCGCCCTGTTCTGGTCCACGTCCCCCGGTGCGCACGCGCAGAAGGGACTCGGCTGGGGGAGGGGCGAGCCTGAGCGGTGTCGCTGCCCCCGGCCTCGGCGGGGAGGGGCGCACGCACGAGGCGGAGCGGCGGGCACGGAGAGTGGCTGAGGAGCCGGAAACGGGCCTCGGAGGGTGCGGTCCTGAGCAGACTGCGGGCTGGGCCTGGCGGGAAACGTTAGGCGAGCCGCCCCCGGGGCGAAGGGGTCGAGCGGGCGGGGAGGGTCCAGAGGCGAGCTCTGCTTGGATGAGGAACAAAGCGGCGGGGCAGGCGCGTGCGCCCCCCGTACAGCCGGCAGGTGTGCTGCGCGCGGACCAGCCCGGGGAGGGGCGAGGGTGGCCTGCGGGCCCCTTGCCCGCGGGCGGGCGAGTTGGCCGCCCTTGGGAGGCGGTGTCCCCAGGCCTGGGCTCTTCTGCGGCGAGGGGACCGAGACTGCATTCTCCCCGTGTTTGTTGACCGCCCTTGTCCCGCCCCCCACTCCTCCACAGGTTGGGCAGCACCCCTCCCGAAGCTCCTGGAGGAAACGCCCCGGGTGTCTCCCGGCATGTCCCATCTCGCGACGGGGTGCGCGGCCGCCAGCTCTCCGGAGAAGTTGGGCGGCCCCGGGAGGCCCCGGGGACGAGTGGCCGCGCTTGTGCAGCGGTTGTAAGCAAGATGCGGTAGCACGTGACCCTGGAACGTAAACCCTGATGCCGGTTCCCTGGCCCCCCCTGTGCTCTTTTCTCTGACACTTGGCCCCAAGCAGATGCATCACAGGTAAGTCCTGGGCCGGGCTCAGCGCTGATGACGTCTTTGGAAAACATCTGGCACGAGAGTCCAGCGTGCCTTTGTTTTGGGTGCCATCGGGAAGGTTACAGGTGCGATTTGCAAATGAATTTGTGTACCAAAGCGAACACGAATTCCGCAAACGGGAATTGGGCTGAATATACTCTCAGTAATTTACTCCACTTGTGAATAGTTGTTCCAAATAGCCATACGTTGATTGTTGGCTCGTTGACAGCTTTATCCTATGCCTTGGCTTATTTGAGCCTTTAATAATACCTTTGTCTGGGTTCCAAAGTGTATTTTTAGCTCATCTCCATGCATCACCCTGAATTTTGCTGGTTACCCTCGGGCTGGGAGGGTAAGATGGAGAAATTAAGTTCTTAATTCTAAAAACTTACTGCTACTGCTTAAACTTAGATACTTCTTGGTACCATGCCAGTACAGTACAGAAATAGTTACACTTGGCTGCTTTTATGTCATTCTGACTAAAGTTACAAGATCAGCGACTGGCACATGGCTCACACATAGGTCAGTTAGAGAAACACAGCAGTGGAAGTATGAAGGAAATGATTTTATAAGGAATAGTAGGGAAGAAGAGAGTGTTCCCTAGAATCTCCTGTGAGGAAGGTAGTTAGAAGAGAATCGCACTTCAGAATGAGAGTCTTATGAGGGTCATATTGTAAATTAAGGATGGAGCAGCCGTCATCTGTGTGGACAAAAGAGGCCACATTCTACGCCTGACAAGCTCAGGCCAGGCCTGCGTGATGGCCTGGCAAACTCCGAGACCTGAAGTAACCTCTCAGGGTGGTCTGGAGTTAAACCCGTTCTAACTAAAAGCAGGTCATGGCGGGCAGTCACGTCCTAGACTGGAGTCTTCCCTGACAAAAGTTGACCTCTACCTTAATTGAGCCCGTCTGTTGGTTTTTTGCATCTCCGATAACATACCTTTATTGGGACAGCTCAAAGTGCAAGCCACTGCACCAGAGGAAGACCATGAATGCCCTCATTGTTAACTACTGTTAACCATCCTGTGCCCACCTGTGTAAAAGAAGTGTGTGTTTATCATTTTACTTTTTTGTTCAGTCCCCAAGGTTTCCCTGCTGTGCTTTGTTTCGCCTAATCTATCACCAGTGAATTTCATGGACCCACTTACGCCTCCTGTTTTGATCGTAATGTATAAAATAAGGTGCAACACTGCCATTTTCCAGAGCATTTTCTCAGTTCGTTCAGGTTTTGCCTCCCAGTACTTGTCAGTTTGGCTCAAATAAACTCATAAATTCTTACAGGTTTGGATGTTTCTTACGCTGACATCTGCTTTCTCTCTGTGGAATACTAGTTACCTTTGGTGTATGGCTGCTGAAGTCATCACATTTTAGTGACTCACAGCAGCAGAAATCTGCTGAGCCTCTCACATTAAACTCTGGTTTGAACTGGTTTGAGAAGGCCTAGAAGTTAACCTAGAAACACCATTTTGATTTTTATCTCAAGATTAGTACACGGATTAATGTTCAGGAATTTTCAGAATGGGATTCGAAGCTACAGACTTTTAATTGTACTTTAAAAAAGGATTGTAACCAATTTGTCGTAGGACATTACTGCTCCAGTGATTGTAGAGTTCTAACTAAAAACTTTTGTAACTATAAAAAGTTACAGGAAAAGTCTGTTTTAAACCAACCCAAGCCCAGAAACTTTGAAAATTAAGGTAGCTCTGGGTTTTTTTAGTCCATAAGGAATTTTTGCATAATTACTCTTAGAAAGGTGTTGTCCTTCATCAGGTGTACCTGATCTGTCATGTGCTTCCAGTTGCCTTTCCAGCAGGATGAGCTTACACTGCTGCACCCAGTCTCCGTCATTTCGGAGTGCCTGCCCCGTACAAGGCGCTGTACTCAGTTGGCCTTGTGTACCTTGTGGCCTTATTAATGTCCGGGAGCTTAGTTTTATGAGATACCTGGCCAGGGATGTGGGGTTGCAGCCTGTGGGTACGGAATAATGCAGGAACAGGTCTGTGCAGGACTTGAAGCGTGCCCCACTCTGTGAACACAGGTCCCAATGTATTGGAACTGTGTAACAGGCGAAATGGTTCTTACATAGTAACTGTCTTTTTCAATTTCAGTTAAGAGCTTGGTTTTATTAAATTAGGCAGACCTGGATTTAAATCCCCACTCTGCCACTTGTTATGCAGTCTTGGATTAAGTTTCTTAGCGGCTGAGTCTCGTTTTCCTCATTTCTAAAATGAGATGAAGAACAATACCTACCTCACAGTAGTTATAAAGATTAGGTGAGATAATGACATGTAAATCACTTTGTTCTGCATCCAACACATGTAGAATGAGAGTAATAACTGTTAGCTGTTATTATTTTCAGGTTGATTGATAGCTCATTCTGCCATTGTTCAGAATTAAAACCTATTTAGATTTGCGTTCATGGCTAAGGAATATGCCAGGGGTGTCAAACTCGTTTTCACCGGAGACCACATCATCCTCACGGTGGCCTTCAAAGGCCTGAATGTAATTTTAACTCCTTAACAGTTAAGGAGTAGTTACATTTAAACAGTCCTAAAATTATTTCGGCCCTTTGAAGGCCACGGCAAGGCTGATGTGGCCCGCCGGCGAAAATGAGTTTGACACCCCTGCTGTAGACCCATTTGATTTCCCCTCCCTTCTTCCCCCTGCCGTGTGTGCAGGGGCAGACAGACTGTGCATTACTGTAGTACCATAAGGGTTGAAGGTCGCTAGTGGCCTCCTTTGGGTGGCCTGGTGGCTAGCTTCTGGAATATAGTACCTTTAAAATAGACAGTCTATAAATTCTGACGTAGGAACTGATACTTACTGATAACAACCTTCAATAAATATCTTACTCAGACTGGTATCACTCTCATTCTAATGGCATTGTTAATGGAAATGCAACATGGATTGCGTAGAAAATGTGATTCTCAGATTCTTCTGCCTGCCAAAAATGGTTTGTCGATAAAACAAAATTGATGTGTTGAAAAACTTTTTGTCAGTATTTCTCAGCATAATCTGCTCTTCCACTTCATTGCTGTGTGACTTGGGGATTGTGACATGCTCTCTTTGAGACTCAGTCTCATTATCTACCTTATTTTGAAAAAGTAAGAGATATGAGGTAATTTTTTAAAAAGTATCTAGCAAATCTTACATAACAGACCTTGATATGTAGAGGATATTATTAATTAAAATAGTGATACAGAATTTTAATAAAATGCTGATCCATGAGAAAATACAGTGTTTTTTTACACCATTGATAATCTAATTCAGATCCAATATCACTTTAACTCCTGGTAAAAAGAACTAGCAAATATTCTTTGTGCAGGTTAAAACAAACTCCTTACTGAAGTCCTGGTTTAAAATAATAAGCCAGTTAAAGAAAACAAATCTTGTGGAAGAAAAAACCTGGATGATTAAAAAACAACACAGCAAACCAACTTCATTGCCGGTGTGCTCTTAGAGGTGCAAACTACTTTAGGTAGTGTGCATGGGGTTTAGAACAAGGCACGCCCGATTGAAACAGAGCACAATCCTGTTTATGCTATATGACATTGACTGAGTTAGTTACTGTCTCTCAAATCCCAGCTCCCTTATCACTAGAGAAAATGTGACACTAGCCATCTCCGTGCTGTGAGCATAAAAATGAAATACCCATTTCCCCACCCCGTTAGTTTCAGGTTCTTCAGTACCTTGAACAGAGTCACTGAAGTAATTGTTTCCATGACTAGTTACGTGTGCTCTTTCTTAGGATGAATGACATGAACCTGAGTCCAGTGGGGATGGAGCAGCTGACTTCATCCTCTGTGAGCAATGCCTTGCCAGTCTCAGGGGGTCACCTGGGGTTGGCTGCCTCACCCACTCACAATGCCATCCCTGCCCCAGGTGAGTGGTTAAGGGACAGTGACTGAGTTGCAACACTTACTGCCTTATCAATTCCAAATGGAGCCCAGTCGGGGTCAGAGCCTCTTTGAGAGTGGAAGGGAGGAGCCAGGCAGGTCTGAGCGGTGGTTCACATTGGTCCCGCAGTGGGAGAGCACGTGTTTGCAGAGCGCTGGGTTCTGGTGGGCAGGGGTAGCCGCTTTTTCTCATTGTCCTCTTCCGCTGCCGGCCTTCTGCGTGGAGCTGCAGTTGACCCGGCGTTTTATCTCAGATTACCTATTTGTCTGGTTCACACTCTGGCACTGTTTCCGTGGGTTAGTAGAGGACAGTCAAAGCTACTCTAATAAATATTCTTAGCATGAGACATTGAGCTTTATTTTCTACTGCATCTGAAATTGACAACTACAGATACGCCAGGCCTAGAATTACGGACAAAGAGGAGCCACCAGAGATGGAGCTCCTGTGTGGGACTCCCCAGAAACCTCGATAATTGGAGAGAATAATAGTATAGGAGAAGTTCATTTTTCCCTATCACTAGGCTTTTAAAACCTTTTTTATCTGCCTAGATTAATTTTCTCTTTGTGTTGAAATAAGTAAGCTAGTGATTCTTAAGGATCTATGGCACTGTGATGTATTGGACCTTCTTTATCAAAATAGGAGTTAATGTTTAAGAGTATTTAAATCTGGAAGTTGTTTAAATAGTTCCCTATAGAGAATTACTTGCTTAATTACTAAAATGCAGCAGTCAAGTAAGTTTCATCATAACTAAGGCCGCTTTATATTCCTTTAAGTGTCCATAAAAACTTTTAAAAAAATTTATTAGTTTTTACTTCATTTGATTATCTCTTAGGCATTCCTTTTAGTGGACACTCTTGTTAAGGAGGAAAAGCCCATTAAAAAAATATTGCCACTGGCAAAAATAATGCAAATCAGCCCTTCCTGAGTTGGTGAGTATTCATCACGATACTTAGAGTCACTTCAACACTTTGCAGATGGATACAATCTCAGGGTTATAGTTTTTAACCGTGAAGTACAGCATACATGCAGAAGGCTATAGGAAGGTATGTGTATGCTGTGTTGCATCTAACTCTTAACTAGGTTATTTTCCAAGTAGAAGCATACCTATGAATTTTTAAAAGTGAAACATTCTGACTGTATGAAATGGAAATTATAATAAATATGTCTTTTAAATATGTCATTGGAAATATGTCTTTTTTTTAAAACCCTGTAGTGTCACTACTCAGAGACTACCTCTGTGAACTTTGGTATGTTTCTTCGCATTTTTGTATCTCTGTATAATTTGTTCACTTAAGTTATACTTAAGCTAGGTTTTTAGTTGTAATGAAATGTTTGGTACTTAAGAGTAATGTAAGATGGAGGCATAGGTAGAAACACTTTGCTTCCTTGCACAACCAGAAGAAGGATAACAACCAATCTAAAAACAAGAAACAACCAGAAGTGCCAGAAAATCAAACTGCGTGGAACTCCGACAACCAAGGAGTTAAAGAAACATTCACCAAGACCGGTAGGTGGGCAGCCCGGTGGAAAGGACACATGCGGCAAGGCGGTGGACCCACGGGGTGAGGCGGGGCTGGCTGAGAGGACTCGCAGCATGGTGGCGGACCAAGGGCAAGGCAGGGCTGGCTGAATGGGAAACTGAAGACTCAAAGACAGCTGTAAACTACTGCAGGGGTTGCCATGGCGGGAGAAACTCCCAGTCTCACACCATAGAGTATGTTGGAAAGTGGGGCTAGAGCTGAGCAAGCAAGCCACATTGTTCCCTCTCTGACCCCTCCCCCACAGACAGCACCACACTGCAGCAGAGAGGGTTGCTCCACCTAGATGAATACCTAAGGCCCCACCCCCCTACAACATAACAGGTGTGCGGAGTCAGATATGGTCCAAATGAAAGAACACATCAGAGCTCCAGAAAAAGGGCTAGGCGATGAGGAGATAGCCAGCCTGTCTGATGCAGAGTTCAAACCACTGGTGATCAGGATGCTCACAGAAATGGTTGAGCTCAGTTGCAAAATGAAGAAACAAATGAAGACTACCCAAAGTGAACTAAAGCAAAATATACAGGGAACCAAAAGTGAAGGGAAGGAAACCGGGACTCAAATCAACAATCTGGAACAAAAGGAAGAAATAAACATCCAGCTGGAACAGAATGAAGAAATGAATTCAAACAAATGAGGAGAGGCTTAGGAACCTCTGGGACAACTTTAAACGTTCCAATGTCCGAATCAGAGGGGCGCCAGAAGGAGAAGAATAAAAGCAAGAAATTGAAAACTTAATTTGAACAAACAATGAAGGAAAACTTCCCCAATCTAGCAAAGGGAGTAGACTTCCAGGGGGTCCAGGAAGCTCAGAGAGTCCCAAAGAAGTTGGACCCAAGGAGGAACACTCCAAGGCACATCATAATTACATCACCCAAGATTAAAGATAAAGAGAGAATCTTAAATGCAGCAAGAGAAAAGGAGACAGTAACCTACAAAGGAGTGCCCATCAGACTGTCAGCTGATTTCTCAAAAGAAACCTTGCAGGCCAGAAGGGGCTGGAAAGAAGTATTCCAAGTCATGAAAGCCAAGGACCTACATCCAAGATTACTGTCCAGCAAAGCTAACATTTAGAATGGAAGGGCAGATAAAGTGCTTCCCAGATAAGATAAAGGAGTTCATCATTACCAAGCCCGTATTATATGAAATGTTAAAGGGACTTATGTAAGAAAAAGAAGAAGGTCAAAAACTATGAACAGTAAAATGACAACAAACTCACAACTATCAACAATTGAACCTAAAAAAATGAAAACAAAAACTAAGCAAACAACTAGAACAGGAACAGAATCAGAGAAATGGACATTATATGGAGGGTTTTCAGTGGGGGAGGAGGGGAAGAATGGGGAAAGGTACAGGGAAGAAGAAGCATAATTGGTAGGCACAACATAGGTAGAGAAAAAAAATGGTATAGGAAACAGAGAAGTCAAAGAACTTACATGTACAACCCATGGCCATGAACTAAGGTGGGGAATGCGGGAGGGTGGAGGGGTGCAGGGCAGAGGGGGAAAAGGGAAAAATTGGGAAAACGGTAATAGCATAATCGATAAAATATACTTTAAAAAGAAAAAGAGCAATGTAGACAACTGGAGGATCAATACAGCATTTTAAAACTAACTTGAGAACTAACCAACCTTACTGCCTGTTTGTGAATGTGCCTGTCTGGGATGTGAAGGGCTTCGAGGGGAAATTGCTGCCCACGTGCAGCAGCCTTTCTGAGAGTTTAGCCAGTGATTGTAGAGAGAATTCGTAAGTACTTTTGTAAAGTTTTATGTTTCAGTTATAGTTTACATTCGATATTATTTTGTTTTACTTTCAGGTGTATAGCATGGTGGTTAGACAGAGTACTTATCTCCTTTTAATTGAGAAAAACATTTTCTCGTAGGCCTGCCAGTGGCAATCCCAAACCTGGGTCCCTCCCTGAGCTCTCTGCCTTCTGCTTTGTCTCTGATGCTTCCAATGGGTATTGGCGATCGAGGGGTGATGTGTGGGCTGCCGGAAAGGAACTACACCCTACCTCCACCACCGTACCCCCACCTGGAGAGCAGTTACTTCAGAACCATCCTACCTGGTAAGCATTCTAGTTCTTTGGGAAGTTCGAAGAAAAAATAGGGCTGACTCAACCTCGGTGCATGAAGGCTTGAATAGCACTTTAGTTTGTCACGATGAGACAGTGTCTAGGTGGGAAGAAGCCATCTGTTTACATGTATGTACTTTTCCTGCGAGGATGCACAGGTAGCACATTATTAATACAGCCGTTTGACTAAGCTGAAGCAGTTCTGACTAGGCCCGTAAGCAGTTTTCTCCCCTCCTCCAGCATCTCCTTGGGTCAGTTTTTACAATTCCACAGTTGCAATTCCTGCCAGCCACATGTCCTGCTACAGTGTCATCGTTTATTGTAAAGTTCACTGAACTTTTACTCTGTTAAAAAAGTATTATACACTCTTCAGAGAACTGTCCATATTTTTGGTGCATTTCCTTCCTATCTTTTATTTTGGTGTACAGATTTTACTATTTTTTTTTTGTTATCGAGACTATATTTCTGGTATAATTGTGCATCTTTACTTTCTTCACTTAATATTTTTCTCTATTTTTACAGTTATTTTCCCCCAGTTGCTACACAGTTTTCATAATGTCCTTTTTAATGGTGCGTTACATTCTGCTGAATGGATATCTCACAGTTTACTGTATCAGCCTTTATTTTTGGACAGTTTGGTTTTTCCATTTTTTATTGTCATTATCTTTGTGGATAATCTTTACAAAATGCTTATAGGGAATATTGCCATAAGTGGAATTTCTTACGTAAGAGGGCATGAACGTTTGTGAGGTTCTTCATGTGTGTCCTTTCCAAAGAGGTTTTATTTGGTAAACTGCGCCCCTGTTGGTAGTGCAGCAGGTGGTGGTTCACTGCGCCCTCAGAAGCGCACGTGTTCAGGTATTTTTTTCTGTTTCAACAAAGCAGGTGCAATTGTGACTTGTTTTCAATAGAGCCTAGTGTATTATGGTAGTTTAATAAGTTAAATTATATTTAATTACATTTTATTTTTTGTAGGGAAGATCTGCCTTTAAATCATTTTTTACCTTTTAACTCTTATAGAGCCAATTTCAGCATCTTAGGACTCAGGAATTCCAACCACGTATCTATTAAAGGCAGTATTTAAATGATTAATTTCCAGTGACTTCAAAGGAACATAGTTAATTTTTTATGATTTCTGAGTTTCACAGGAAAAACTGAACTATGTTATATGCATGTTGCTATTTATAAGATGTATATATATTGATGAAAGCAAAGAAGTATCTGGGAGATTAATTTAGTTATATTTGTAGCTTCTAGCGTTTGGAATTCTCTATTTTAGCAAATGCACTAAAAAGTCTCTGTCGTCTCATCTTTTCCTTTCCTCAGGCATTTTATCTTACTTAGCTGACAGGCCACCTCCTCAGTACATCCACCCCAACTCTGTGAATGTTGACGGCAACACGGCACTGTCTATTGCCAGCAACCCTTCAGCCCTGGATCCCTATCAGTCCAGTGGGAATGTCGGGTTAGAACAAGGCATTGTTTCCATAGACTCTCGCTCGGTGAGCACACATGGTGCCCAAAGTCTTCATCCCAGTGATGGCCATGAAGTGGCCTTGGACACAACAATCACTATGGAGAACGTGTCTAGGGTTACCAGCCCCATCTCTACAGATGGAATGGCAGAAGAGCTTACAATGGACGGTGTTGCAGGCGAGCACGCTCAAATCCCGAATGGCTCCAGAAGTCATGAACCTCTGTCTGTGGATTCTGTGAGCAACAACCTTGCAGCAGACACCGTAGGACATGGTGGTGTGATACCCATTCATGGGAATGGCCTGGAGCTCCCTGTGGTCATGGAAACAGACCACATTGCAAGTCGGGTCAACGGGATGTCTGACAGTGCCCTCAGTGACTCCATCCACACCGTGGCCATGAGCACCAACTCTGTAAGCGTGGCACTCTCTACCTCACACAACCTCGCCTCCCTAGAATCTGTTTCCCTCCATGAAGTTGGCCT
Source organism: Macrotus californicus (assembly GCA_007922815.1). NCBI lineage: Eukaryota > Metazoa > Chordata > Mammalia > Chiroptera > Phyllostomidae > Macrotus > Macrotus californicus. Next base: position 12,798 of record VMDR010006700.1, read on the forward strand.
AAGCCTAGAACCTGTGGCTGTCTCCTCCATCACCCAGGAGGTTGCTATGGGGACAGGTCATGTAGATGTATCTTCAGACAGTCTTTCTTTTGTACCACCTTCACTGCAAATGGAAGACTCCAATTCAAACAAGGAAAATATGGCAACCTTGTTTACGATTTGTGAGTGTGCTTAGCCTTTTTCTTTTGGAAATATTGGTGGAAAGGGCCATCATCCCTGATAGGCTTAGTCACAGTCAGATGTTAAAGGAGTATAGAAAGTAGCTAGGCTTTGCAATTTTTCTTTGCCTTTGTAGTGTCTGTTATATTAATGTGCCTTTTCCTGAAGTGAAGCCAAATGATATATAGACATTTCATTGGTTTTTCAACTCCCTCCCACAGTAAGGAGACAGAGTCATTTCTATAATTTACAGATGAGCTTAGCTCAGTAACATGTAAGGTGTTTTGGAAGGTTTCAATAATAGAGAGTTAATTATAGGAATAAACTTTAGTAAGGTATCCTGTGTGGACCTGCCTTACGTTCTTTCCACATAAGGCAAAATTTATTACATCATAAGTACTTTTTTATCCCCTTGGAGAAATGTAGGTGGTTACAAATGCAGTTTTGTTTTCTCAGAATACATATAAATTACCATAGTTGGGCACATAAAAGTCATTTTTATGGGGCAACAAAAACAAGAAGTATAAAAACAGTTTGTTGGTTTCACTACATGCTTCATTATGCAGGAAACATGTTGACTGTGTATTACATACCAGCCTCTGTGCTAGATGCTGGAAAGAAAATGGTCTACAGGAGACAGCACAAGCCTCTAAGGAGCTTGTAGTTTGATGGGAAGCATAGGCAAGGAAACAGGCCGTTGCAGTACAGTGTGGTTCAGTGCAAGATGCTAAAGGAGCCTGAGGAGAGGGGCATGGACGGGGCAGGGAAACCTGCTGGGGGAGGTAACATGCATGTCAGCACAGACATGAAGGACAAGAAAGATGTTGGCAGTTGAGAATCAGGAGTTGGCTGGCCTCCCTTAGGTGCCTAGAACGAAAAGAATCATGAGCGGTTCAGAATTGCTGAAGCATAAAATGGGAGGTGAGAAGAGGGGTATGTGATCAAAGAAGTAGGAGCCAGAACATGAAGGATTATAAGGAGTGAGAGATGGGGTGCAGGATGGGGTAATGTGAAGTTAACTAGTTTGTTAGAGGCAAGTCGGTAAGGAAGATGATGCATAATTTAAGTGAAACATAATTTTCCAACCCAGAGCAGAGGTAATAAGGCAGAGGAAAAGTGTAGGGTATTTGTAAACTCAGCAGACCTTGAGTGGATGAAGCTGGAGGGCGGAAGAGTTAAGGAGAAGACCCTAGTTTTTGTCACAGAAAACTGGGTGGATAGTGGTACCATGCCTTAGAATAATGACTGGTGAAGGAGGAATGGATTTTGTTTTTTTGAGGAGTGAGGGTGAGTCCAGTGTTAGACATGCTGACTTTAGAGGGTCCATAAGATACCCAGTAGAGATGTCTAATGAGAAGTTGAATCTGGAGCTCAGAGATCTGTCTGTCTGGAAATAGTTAGGGATCTGTAGCATTAAGGTGTTGATCATGGCCATGGAAGTGGGGTGAGATCATCCAGGAAGAGTATGGAATGACAAGAGGCCTGGGGATGTTAAGATACAGCAGCAGAGGAAGAGCTTCCAAAGGAGACTGAACGGGAGAGTCAGAAAAGCAGGGTGAAGCTTCTGGTGTTGCAGAAGCGAAGCAGTGGGGGGGACCTTTGCACTAACCTTTTCGATCTCAAATTTATAATTTTAAATATTTTAATCTGGGAATGCAATGTAGGCTCATTAATTTGGCAGAAGTTAAGAGGTGGCCTAAATTAGCCCATTGATCCTTTTTCAAGCGGGCAGGCAGGACCTCTTGCTTCTAAATGTGTTTTTATAAAGTGAGACATAGTTTACTAGACACATTTTAAAGTGTACAGTTCAGTGGTTTTCAGTATATTGACAAGGTTGTATAACCATGTCATCCTAGAACATTCTCATCACCCACGAAGGGAACCCATGAGCAGTCACTCGTTACCCAGTCCCTCCCTCCCCCACGGTGCTCAGGCAATCACTGATCTACTTTCCATCCTCACGGATTTGCTTACTGACATTTCACGTAAATGGAATCATGCAGTATGCGGCTTTCTGCGTCTGGCTTCTTTTCCTGACCATAATGTTGTCATGGCTCATCTATTTTGTGTCATGTGTAGGTACTTCATTCCTTTCTGTGAATGAGCAAGAGTCCATGGTTTGTGTCTACCACATCTTATTTATCATCCGTGGACATCCGGGTCGCTTCTCCTTTTCGGCTGTTAGGAATAATGCTGCTATGAACTTTCCTGTGCAGGGTGGGGCGCGGTAGGTTTGTAGTTGCTGGTGTGGAGAATAGAGTAATTCATAAATAACAATACAAGAATAAACTCTGTTTTGTGTACTCACGACTGTAAACCTTTTGCTCCAACCTATACAAGTTTCTGTATGAACATGTTTTAAATTCTCTTGGATACACAGGGTGTGGCAAAAGTAGGTTTACCATTTATATGGAGAGTAATGCAGTAATAAATAATGCAGGAATAAACTCTGGGTTTCATGTACTTACAGCTTTAAACCTACTTTTGCTCCATCCGTATATCTAAAAGGAAAATTGCTCTATGTTTAACTTTTTGGGGAATCGCCAGAATTTTTCAGCCTGGCTGCACCAGTTTCTATTTCCAGCCGTGGTGTATGAGGAGGGTTCCAGTTTCTCCACATCTTTGCCAGTACTTACTTTCATTCTGTTTCATTATAACCATCCTGTGGAAGTAAAGTCGCATCTCATTGTGGTTTTGACTTGCATTTTCCTGATGACTAATGATGTCGAATGTCTTTACATGATTTATTGGCCATTTGTATGTTCGGAGAAACCTCTGGGCGTTTTTTGCTGTATGAAATCTGAATTCCCTTTGTTTGGAGTGGTTCCAGTCTTGTTAAGAATCAATTCTTGTCAAGGATAGGGGATCTCTAATCTGATATTCAAATTTTTAATCAGTCAGTAGTTGAAATGATATGTTATTACCGTTCTGGCTAAATATGAAGACTTACTGATACCTTATATTCTATTTAGTGGAAACTTCTAATGGATTGCTTGAAGAAAAGGCAGTTGGATGGCTGTGGTTCTAAGGGTTACAGACTCCACTTAATTTGTGAACAAATTTGCGAAGTGTGAACTCTGTCTTTGGCTAATAGAGTCATGAATACTACTCCTTTACAGAGAGAAGGAAAAGTAAAAGAACACAGCAGCAGATTTGTGGAGAACGGCCCTCCTGAGCTTGTAAGAGTAAAGTTGTAAGCACAGACAGCATTATACCCAGGAAGCACCTTCTCTGACGGTGCAGAAAGGAAGACCGTGTAAAGGATTGTGAGCACTTTAAGCGAGTTTGTCTGCTGCAAGAATATATTCCACCTGCTGCCCCAAAGAGCAGGTTGTAAATATTTTTTTAGCTTAAGAATCTGCCATCAAAATCTGGTTGACCAGTCTGCTTATAGTGAAGCAAAAGGGGACCGTGGTGCAGCTGCCTATTTATTAGGTGTTACAAATAATACATTGTATTAGATATTGTAAGTAGAGATGATTTAAAATACATGGGAGGATGTGCCCAGGGGTGACTCAGTTTGACTCTTGAACTAATGGAGTGTTACTCTTTATGTCTTTCTGTTATGCACTGAATAAGATCAAAAGGAAAAAAATCTCATCTTGCTGAATAGAGATACAAGAGTGGGTATATATTTTAGTGTAAGAGAGCAGTGTTTTGATTAGAGTATTTCTACTGGAACCTTGCTTCTTACTGGTTACAGTTTAGTAATTAGTGTTTAACTAGAAAAGCAGGTCGTAATTTAGCCTGCTTGAAGTAAACCCGTTTGTGTGTCTCAAACTTTCCATCCACAGGGTGCACACTGTGTGACCGAGCCTACCCCTCAGACTGCCCCGATCACGGACCGGTGACTTTTGTTCCTGACACTCCCATAGAGAGCAGAGCAAGGCTTTCTCTCCCAAAGCAGCTAGTTCTCCGCCAGTCAATCGTGGGAGCGGAAGTTGGTAAGACCCGAGGAGCCATACGGCCCCACCAAGTCCCTCCTCTCTTGGTGAGGTAGAGGTGTGAAAGTGGACGCGTCTAGTTCAGCGATGATCTGTCTGGTTGACCAGAAGTCAATTTATGGCTTAAGATTTATTATTTTTGGGAATAGTTGTCTTGTCCAGTGCTGATAGGAATAAATCAGGTTGAAAACTTAATTGGAAATGTTCCCCTTTCTTACAGTCAGACTTGAATAGAGAAGAGAATCCTGGTCTTTGAAGACTCCACTTTTATTCTTGGCTATGTCATCCATGAACAGTTACCATGACAAAACACTTCTTTCTTTTATAGAAACATGGGAAATTCTTACAGTCAGACTTGAATAGAGAAGAGAATCCTGGTCTTTGAAGACTCCACTTTTATTCTTGGCTATGTCATCCATGAACAGTTACCATGACAAAACACTTCTTTCTTTTATAGAAACATGGGAAATTCACCACTGATTACCATGTATAGTAAAAGATATTTTTAGATCAGATGTTTGTAAATTGTCTAACACTCCCTAGGAAAAAGGAATAAGGGATGCAGACTGCCCGAATATGCTTACCGTGTTTGACTTTTTCACATGGCTTTTGAAGTCCTGTGCCATTTCTTTGAAAACATGAGTCAAAGTTAATTATTCTTTCAGCTGTAGCTTGGGCATGATGTCAATTGAAAGCATTAAAGAGCTTAGATAATATACAGCAGTGCTTTAAGCACAAACAATCTTAGGAGTTTGATTTATTTTGTATCAGTTGCTTTATATATATATATATACGTATATATACATATATACGTATATATATAAAACATTTTTTTTAATCCTTGCAGAGGACATGCTTATTGATTTTAGAGGGGAAGAGGAGGAGAGAGAGGGGAAGAGAAACATTAATCAGTTGCCTCTCTTACACGCCCCGACTGGGGACTGAACCTGCAACCTAGCACGTGCCCTGAGCAGGAATTCAATCTGCGACCTTTTGGTCCCTCCAGCCACCTGAGCCACACCACCCAGGGCTGCTTTATATTTTTATAATATAATAATATTCTCTAGTCTTTTAATGTAATTACTCCAAAATAACATATATGGAGGGACATGATTTGGCTCCTTGTGTATAAAACTGGGTTCAGGAATTTCTGGTACCATTTACTCTACATATTTCTCCTGAGCCTCATTCACTGTTCACTAAGTTTTCCGTAGTTGCAGGATATACCCATAAGACTTAGCCACCTCTCAGGAGTTCTGGAATATCAGAATTTCTTAGGGTCACTGAAAATAAGATTCTTTGCATGAGTTAAGCTGCACTGTCTTCTGCATCCTCTGAGATGTTTAAATCACTGATTGTGTAGGTGTACCCTTCTGCTGACAGGTGTGTGGACCGGTGAAACCATTCCTGTGCGGACGTGCTTTGGGCCTCTCATTGGCCAGCAGAGTCACTCCATGGAAGTCGCAGACTGGACAGACAAGGCAGTTAACCACATCTGGAAGGTCGGTGTCTATGGAACTTTTGTGTGGCTTCTGGATGTTTTTATTTTAACGAGGTAGTTAAAAGTGGCGTAGAAGTCAACACATCCAGTGCGCTGTGAGTCGTTTATTTAATATCACATCCTGTCTGTCCTTGGCGTTCAAGTTACAGGTATTACATAGCAAAACACCAGCTATCGAATACAGAGGGCAAACTGTTTTAGTCTCCATTTTGTTAGATAATCCGATGAGTCTACTTTTTAATTACCCATGACAGCTGAGGATCTAGGCTTTGTTTATATGATCAGAGTCCTGTTTTATGATCGACTAAAACATTCTTTCAATGTTTTAGCATGGGGAACAATTCTAGAATTAGAAGCTAAGATTGATTCTCCAGTTTTCTAAAGGGAGGGCTAGAAACACAAGGTTTTGACATAACATGCCCTGTAAACATGTTTATATTGAATTTGAGTAGATTGGAAATGATGTTTTAAAATTGAAGTGAGGGGAAGGTGGGTCTTATGATAATTGGAAAGTGAGGTGCCACTGGCATTGGGGACTTTAATTGTGGCATCCAAAGGGGAACAAAGAACGCTAAGTTCATTGGAAGAATAATGCAAAGACAGGGTTCTCTGACCTTCAAGTTCATTCCGTGCCATGTAGGTCATGAAAACAAGTAACTGGTTTTGGGTTTTTTTCCCAGTCAAGCAGAAATGTGAATAATCAAGAATACTGTCCATCTATACACTGAATATTAATTGTAGATCTCTGATGGTCTTTATTCGATTGCTGGAAGTAGGGGGACTGGTGAAATGACAAATGTCTAGTCCCTGCTGCAAAGCACAGGAGAGTGCCAGCCTTCACGTAGGAGTGTTTTATGCCGCCTGTCAGCTCATTTGATGTGATCCTTTGCCTTCTGTTGGCAGATATACCACAACGGTGTCCTGGAATTCTGCATCGTTACAACTGACGAAAACGAATGTAATTGGATGATGTTTGTGCGCAAAGCCAGGTAAGAGTAGCCTTGGATGGAAGAAGTTGTCACGGTCCAGGTGTTTCTCCGTAGGAAGCCTGTGACACGCGGAGTGATGCAGATCACCACTTACGCTGCTGTCTGCACATACTGTACGGCCGAAGGCTTTTTACCTCCTTTACTCCAGGAGTTGTTGACTGATGGTGATTATGAATGAAAACACAAGAAACCATCCTTTTTTCCAATTTTCATGCTACCAGTGCAATCAGGAATGATGCTGTTACCGCTGAATTTTCCAGGGAATGCCTTCCCATTCTGTTGACCATTAGTTGCAGTTAATGTTCAGCTATCTATCTCTGTGTCTCTGTCATATTTTTAAAAATTTTTAATTTTTTGTTTATTGTTAAAATTATACAGGTTTCAGGTGCACAGTTCCATAATCACATCATCTGTGCACTGTACTGTGTGCTCATCACCCAAGTCTCCTCCAGTCACCATGTATCTTCCCTGTGTCATCTTCTCCCCCCACCTTCCTGTCTTACTGGTTTTTTTGTAAAGTCTTAATTTATTTCTTTTTCTTGCTTTCAGTAGCAGATTCTAGTGTTTCTAACTGTAAAGGGCAATAAACTGATGTACTGAAGTAAGAATTCTGTTTATATACAGGACATGGAATTAGAAAAACGATACAGAGCAATGATATCTAAGTTTTCATAGAGGATTTTGCTCTCAGGATATGATGTGTTTAGTATATATTTCCAACTTAATGTGCTTGATATATTCAATGTGATAACTTAGGAACCGGGAAGAGCAGAATTTGGTGGCCTATCCCCATGATGGAAAAATTTATTTCTGCACCTCACAAGATATCCCTCCTGAAAATGAACTGCTTTTTTATTACAGCCGGGATTATGCTCAGCAGATTGGTAAGTTAATGTAAGACTTGTTTGTTATGAATCTAGTGTACTGAAAACACCAAGGGCCAAAAGTAAAGTTTTGGTAATGATTTAAATATCAGCAGAAACAAAACATATAACCTTTGTATATATAAAGGCAGGGTATTTACCCCTCTGTTAAAAGTTTTAAAATCTGTGAGGTTCTTCACAAGCTGAATGTTACTGACCAAACAGTATTTTATGAAGGGAACATTTGTGTTAGGACTTTGATTTGGGGAATTTGAAGTTTCCTAGGCTACCTTTTGAGCCAGTACCATTGCAACTGAAGTTCATAGAGGATGGCAAAGCGCCTTGAGTGGATTCAGCTTTCATGGGCTTTTTCTGTGCACTGCGTCATGATGATGCATGATGACAAGTGATGTTTATGAGTGTGTGTGTGTGCTACAGAATCTTAATATTCTTTTGCCTAGGAAATATGCCTTATAGTCCAGTATTTACTAAGTGCTTCCTATGTGCCTGGCACTATTCGAGAGGGTGGGAATAGAGCATTGAACAGATATTTTATTTCTGTAGATAGTGGGCAAGATGGAAATTTGGGTAAAAGGAAAAAATTGTAAGCAACAATTAATATCAAGAGTAAGCTTTAAAATGTAAGCATCAGGACATATTGAGTGATTTTTTTAAAGGTGTTCCTGAACACCCAGATGTGCACCTCTGCAACTGTGGCAAGGAATGCAATTCCTATACAGAATTCAAAGCCCACCTGACCAGCCACATCCACAACCATCTTCCTAGCCAGGGCCACAGCAGCAGCCATGGGCCAGGCCACAGCAAAGAAAGGAAGTGGAAGTGCTCGATGTGCCCCCAAGCTTTCATCTCTCCTTCCAAACTTCATGTCCACTTTATGGGTCACATGGGCATGAAGCCCCACAAGTGTGATTTCTGTAGCAAGGCTTTTAGTGATCCCAGCAACCTGCGGACCCACCTCAAGATACATACAGGTAAGTGTATGGGACCATCACAGTGGGATTTTGCAACAGTGAGAAACGGCAGTAGTTCGGGCTTTGCAGTGAGATGGTCTTGCAGGTAGAGCTGGGGTTAGATGTTAGAGCGCCGGTCCCGCTGGTGGTCAGCAGCGCTCCGAGCAAGGTGGATCCTGGTGGGATGGCAGCGCTTCCTCAGAGCGGGTCCCCACCGAGGGAAATGCACTCTCCAGGGTCCAGGGGACTGGGAAAGTGCAGTCCATAACCAGGAGGTTGATCCATGTGTTTGAACTTAAAGGGACTTCCGTGGGAATAGCCTGAGCCTCGCATTGGAGCTCACCAGCCAGCTAGGTTTTCTCCTTTGAACGTTGCTCAGTAAACACTATGAAAACTTCGCTTTTGCGTTTCTGTTTTCTAAACTGCGTGCAAACCAACCTCCGTTTTCTTAGCCCTTTTCTTTTCATACATACTACAAAATAACTGATGAAGTTTTAGTTTTCTTGGCTGGGTTATTTGCTCTCCAAATCTTTGAAAGTAATATTCTTCCTCATCCTTTTGCATTAAGGCTGAGGAGTCTCAATAGAGACTATATGGCCCACAAAGCTTAAAATACTGGCTAGTCTTTGAGAAAAGATTTGTCAACCCCTGACTTAGCATAATCTTATTTCTGTACTCTAAGAAGAATTTTATATTTCTTCCCTGGTTTATGAAGTCATGTTGTATGTTTAAAAAAAGAGAGAAAACTATGAATTTAGGTTGTAAAAATATGTTTACCTATAGACTTGCCCCTAGGAGTATGTGATTCTTTTTCAGGTTTTTATATCATGTCTACTATAAACATTTTTAAAAATACATATATGTTAGCAGTCCTAGAAGGGGGTCAGACTTACTCGCTTCTCTGGTGCCAGGTGCAGAACGTAAGTTCAGTGGCTCTGAGTAGTTCCAGGTAGGTGGCCCTAGAAAGCGAAGCTGCACCTGCCAGTCAGTTCTGTTTGATGCCCGCCTCTGCCCCACACTCGTGTGCCTGTTCATCTTGAGAGTGCCAGTGGTGGTTTAAGTCACAGTGTGATCATTTGGGTTAATGTGCAGGTCAGAAGAACTACAGGTGTACTTTGTGTGACAAGTCCTTCACCCAGAAGGCTCACCTGGAGTCGCACATGGTTATCCACACGGGTGAGAAGAATCTCAAGTGTGACTATTGTGACAAGTTGTTCATGCGGAGACAGGACCTCAAGCAGCACGTGCTCATCCACACACAGTAAGTCCCCACAGCCAGGATGCTCCTTGGGGCGAGCTCAGGGGCTGACTGTCTTCTGTCTCCTGCCTGGGCACCCTCATAGGTGTCTCCCACGTCCCACATAGCCAAGCAGAGGTCAGAAAACTAGGGTTTTGGTTTTACTCTGGAAGGCTCCTCTGGTTTGCTTTATTATTCTTATGTTTCACTTTACTCTCTGTGCTTACTTTTATTCATATTTTCAAAACAAAATCTTACTTACTTAATTTAACAGATATTTGCAGTCCCTCCTTGGTGACCAGCGGAATACGGAGATGAGAGGCACGGCCCTTGTCTTTAAAGAGCTCAGGGTCTAGGAGGAGAACAGAGCAGGAAAACCGCCCTGCTGTGTTGCAGTTTCTACGTGAGCACTGCACTCTGAAGGACCCTGGAAGAGGCCGCCTGACCCGGCCTGGGCTGTCCTGGGGAGGGTTTCTGGCAGTTTGAGTTAAGTGTTAAAGAAGATAAATCAGAATTACTCAGGGAGGCAAAGAAGGGTAAGGGATGGGAGTAGTATTCTAGACAGAGGGAATGGCATATTTAGAAACACAGGTGCAAGGGGACTGTGGGATGCACGTGGTGCTTTGTAGTTCGAGCGCGTGTGCCTGTGAGAGTTGTGCAGAGAGGCAGCAGCCAAATCATGAAGAGCTTTTACCCAGCTAAGAAAATGAAGTTTTGTTCTGGAAATAATGGGGATCCACTGAAGGATTTTTCCTCCCCGTGTACTGCGCACTGCTATGTGCTCAGGTGTGGGTGCGTGCGTGTGTTTTAATGATGATGATAAACGGGAAACTTACTGTCATTTTCAGATACACAGTTGAGTGCTGTCAAGTGTACTCATATTGTTCGGAACACTGAAGGGTTTGAAGGAAGAGGGTGTTGTCGTGAGACTTCCGTCTGTAAAGGCTGCTCTGGCGGATGATTGAAGGAGGAGGTGTCCACATTGCAGGAGGAATTCATGGCGTGAACCCCAGTGCGATCAAAAGCCTAGCCTTTAGCCCAGTGGTTGTAGGGAGAAGAGATTTTGTGGTCCTGAGCCTCTACCAAGTGTCAGAAGAGGGAGAAAGTAGTGACTTTTATGTTATGGAGGTACTCTTTAGAAATCTGTCTTTAATGAAAACTGGATATTCTTACTCTTGGGTTTAGATAAATACTTGGCTTTGATATCTGTTCCTTTGTCTGATTCCTAATCACACTGCAACCTGAAACACTGAAACATCCAAAGAGTCTAGATCCACATTTCTAACTCTCCAAATGACCTTTTAAAACAATCTTATTAAGTGGTCTAATTATTAGTGTGAAATATTAGAAATTTGACACACTGGCAAAAATGGAATTGTACAGTTCCTAGAGTTGAAAGCTGCCTCCGGGATCACTTAGTCTGGCTTCTCACGTTGGTCAGCTCGAGCTGCCACAACGAAATACCGTCCACTGGCCGGCGTAAGCGACAGGTTTGTTTTCTTAGCTTCTGGAGGCTGGAAGTCTGAGGTCAGGGTGGAAGCATGCTTGGCTTCTGGTGAGGGCCCTCTTCCTGGCTTGCAGGTGATTGATTGCCTTTGGCTGTGACCTCACATAGTGAAGAGAGTGAGCTCCTCTAATCTCTTCCTCAGGTAAGGAAACTAATCCCATCATGAGCGCCCCACCTTCATGGCCTCATCTAAATCTGATTACCTCCCATAGGCCTCATCTCCAAATGCCAAACCTCATTGCAGGTTAGGGCTTCAGCATTCCATTTGGAGGTAGAGGCACAGCATTTAACCCATAGCACTGCTCATAATCATCACCTCGGAAGTGCGAGAAACCATAGTTGGTGCCAGGGCCCCACCTGATTTAGCTGGTCAGGTCGTGCCCTGGCCTGGGGCTTGTATTTTTTAAAGCTTCCCGAGCGACTCTCATGTCCAGCCAGGATTGAGAGCTACTGAGTTCGTCCAAAGCAAGGACCCGTCCACAGTCTCTTCGGCAGCTAGTCGTGTTGTCTCGCCGCATCGTTCACTTAGCGCGAGGAAGAGTTTCATTTCCGTCAGGCTTGTATCAGCCTCTGTCCATATAGTCTGCATCTGCCCTTCGGAATAATGCCAGTTTATATAAATGCCATAAATTTAGTATTTCTTTGCATTGACAGCCTTTCATACTTACAATCACTGTGTGATGGTTCCTTTAAACCTTGTTTTCATCAGGCCAAATGTTCCTAATTTCTCCAGCTTTTACCACCTGCTTTTAAATTTGGTGCTCCGAGTGAACACAGAATTCCGGATACGTACTATTCGGGAGATACTAAAGCAGTTATTCTCTCCTTTGACGTTGACTTTCTGTTCTCTCAAGTGATGCCTAAATTCGTACTTTTTTCTGTAGCCATTTCACAGCATAATGCCGTGTAAATTATTTTGTGTTTTGTATAACTTTTCTCACCGTTTGGGTTGGGACTGGCTTTATCAGGCATTGACCAGTGGGAACAGTTCTATTAAATGTGGATCTGGACTCTTTTTGTCAGGATGACGAAATATAATAAGCCTCTTTGCCCAACTCCTATGGGATAGAAAGAGGTTTTGGGACTGTTAGAAGTTTAAACTAGTATAAGTCACTCATAAAAGAAACACCGTTCACTCAAGATAGAGTTGAATGAGGCATTAGACTTCCTATATAGAGAGATCCTTGGAGACATTTTCAGATGTTTGTATTTTTACTTTTAGGCATTCCAAAATGGATATAGTAGTAATGGGATTCATTCTGTTTATCTGCTTAGAAAAGGAAATAGCTGCAGTCAAAGCCAGATGCAGGAGGGAGGAACTCCTTTCCCAGCGCCCCCCGGAGCGCAGGCGTGCGGCTGTGCCCCTGAGAAGGAGGAACTAAAGAACAGAAGTGATGACATGTACTCCCTAGATCATCTCCTTAGTCCCCTGGCTTTGGATTCCATTTGTTTTAAAATTTTTTACTGATTTTAGAAGAGGGGGGCAAGAGAGAGAAAGAGGGAACATCAATTTATGGTTCCTCTTATTTATGTCTTTATTGGTTGATTCTTGTAAGTGCCCTGACTGGGGCTAGAGCCCGCAACTTTGGCGGATCAGGACACTAACCAACTGAGCTTTCCAGCCAGAGCCTAGATTTCATCTTTATAATTTATATTTCCAGTCTTCTGTACCTAACCATTGACTCAGCGTTTCTGAGGTTGGATGTCCACTAGGCACCTCAAACCTGATAGGTCCAAAACGCAACTCTTAATATTATCCCTACAAACTTGACTTTCCCCAGTGCGCACCAGCTCAGTACATGGCATTCATCCCGCTACCTCGGAGTCATCGTTAATTCAGTCCCCTATTTAATCCACCTCGTCCAGACACCGGCGTGTTCTGAACAGACCACTTCAGGCGTCTCCCAGCTGACCTTGCTGCTGCACTTCTCTCACCTCATCCACTCCCCGACACACCTGCACGGACGCACACACACAAATCCTGTCCTCTGTCCACGGTGGCCAGAGCACTCTGTTTAAAACAAAGGTCAGACTGTGCCCATCTCTACTGGTACGTCTCCGGTGGGCTTCCCGGCGTTCCCTTTTATCTGTTTCATACATTGGGTTAGAAGGTCTTCACTGTAGCTCAGATGCCCCTTCCTGATGTGGCAGAGGTACTTGGCTACCTCCCCCAGTTCATCTTTTATTTCTTTTCTCCCCACATTCTGCTTTAGCCACTTCGGCCCTCTCCTTGCTGCTGCTTCAGCTCGCTAAACACTCTTCAGTCTCGGGACTGTGCACTATGCACCACTGCCTAGAAACTTCTTTCCCTAGATACTATCTTACTGTCTCACTCCCTCACTTCATGCAGGTCTCTGTTCAAATATCATCTCAGAATGGCCTTCCTTAACTATCTTACCTAAAGATTTGTTTTCGTAGTAATTATTACTATCTGATACCATGCTGTATGTTTTTTGTTTGCTTATGGTGTAACTTCTCCACTAGCACATTAGCTCCATCTGGGCAGGGACTTAGTTTTCCACATCCTGCAGCTCTATAGAGCCCACCAGGGCCACCCGGGAGATGGTGGTAGAAATGCTAACAGCAGCCAGGCTTTAGAACTTCCCAGCACACCTCGCTACTCCTTCAAGGACTCTACACCCCCCCCCCCCCCTTTTATCTGTTCCACATATTGGGCTTTCATTACGACATACAGGTCAGCTTTTCAAAAAAAAAAAAGTTAAAAAAATTCCTAGTCTGCATGGTCTCTAAGGCTCTTTTCAGCTCTCAAATGTCTGGGGAAGGATTATTCAAACTTTGGCGCTACTGGCATGTTGAGCTGGATAATTTTTTTGTAGGGTTACCATTGACACCACAGTGAGACCCAATTATGGCCAGCCAGTTGGCAAACGTTTTCCACTTGTGAGTCCTCCACTTGTTGGTGAGAATATAGGCAACAGGAACCTCTCAGTGGCTGGTGAGGGACCTGTATGTTAATACAATGGAATTGTAAAGCTGGCCAGCTTTAGCTGGTAGTATTGAAGGTGTGCGTATGTTTGGATCTAACTGTACTGCTCCTGAGTATATGCATGCCCTAGAGAAACTCATACGCATACAAACCAACATGCAAGTATATCAATGTTGATAGCAGCCTTGCCTGCGGTAATAAGAACTGGAAACCACCAAAATATCCATTAACACAAGATAAGTTGTGTATTTGTGAACAGTGTACAGCAATGGAAAGGAGCAAACTGCTGATACCCACAGCAACTTGAATGAATTTCACAAATGCCATATTGAGTGCAAGAAGCAAAAGACAAAGAAGATACAGTGTGATCCAGTTTACAGAGAATTTCAAAATAGGCAAAATCAGTCTATGCTGTTTAAACTATACAGATGTTTTGTGGCTTATCTGTATGATATCCCTCACATGAAAAGGCCTGATTCTAGACCAGGTGTGTCAATCTCATTTTCACTGGGGGCTACTTCTGCCTCGTGGTTGCCTTTAGAGGGCCGAATGTAACTTTAGGACTGTATAAATGTAACTACTCCTTAACCTAGGGGCAAGGAGCTCGGCGCTGCCGCCCGCCGAGTAGAAACAAGGTGAAGGGCTGGATGCGGCCCACAGGCCTTGTGTTTGCCACCTGTGTTCTGGATGGTAGAGCTCTGACAAAGGCCTGAGATTGTAAAAGATAAGTGTGCCTCACTCATCATTTGTAACCCCAAATCAAAGATTTTTTCTTGTGTTTTTTTAGAGAACGCCAGATCAAGTGTCCCAAGTGTGATAAGCTATTCTTGAGAACAAATCATTTAAAGAAACATCTTAATTCACACGAAGGAAAACGGGATTATGTGTGTGAAAAATGTACAAAGGCTTATTTAACCAAATACCATCTCACCCGTCACCTGAAAACCTGCAAAGGGCCCACCTCTGGTTCATCAGCACAAGAGGAAGAAGAGGAGGATGACTCAGAGGAAGAAGAGCTAGCAGATTCTGTGGGGACAGAAGCGTGTCGGATGGACAGTGCTGTGTATTCAGCAGACGAGTCTCTCTCGGCACATAAATAAAGAAGATGGTTTTGGATAGAAAATGCAAAGGGAAAAACACACATAACAGTTACGCACTACAGTGGTTTTTATATAAAATGGTTTCCTTCCAGCCAATGGTCAAAACAGACTGAATGGGAATGGATAAAGCACTTACAGGACTGTCCTAATGGAAACACTTTAAACCGGGCTGGGAAAAGAGAGCATGTGTCCCATTTTTGAGTGAAGTGTGGGGAGGAAAGTGTCAGCTTTTGAGATGTGTTCATTGACATGATACTCTGTGTGTCACATTGATGCCTGAGTCAAAGCTGCCCTCTGCCCAAACAAAGCAAATTTGTTTTAAATTATTCCATTATTCCTTTTCTTCCAAGTCCTATGACGTGGTGATGCTCTAAACTTGGTCCCAGTTGCTGATTGTGGTTCTAGTGTTTTATTTCCTGTGGACTGTTGTGACTTACATTCATCCCAGAACAGACGGAAGTATGGTAGCTAACAGGTTTAAAGTGCCACCTGCCTTAATCTCTACTTGGGAATTTAGGGTGGACCTTGCTTCCCAAAGTTTCAGCAGGTGCCTGGAGTGCAGATGAAAAAGCAGCCAGGCAGTAGGCCACGGTGGAGAGAAGAAAAGGGGAGATCCCTGGGCCACTGTCCAAGAAACTAGCTTTGACAGAAGCCAGGGTGAGGCACTTGGTTGTTCCTTAGTCTCCAGTAAAGCTTCTAGTCCCTAGACAAAGGGGACCTGGAGGTGTAGAGCCAAATAATGCCTGCTGGATTATCTCTGACGACAAGCACACGTGGACTCGGCTGGCAAAGCGACACTCGGCCCATGGAAGGAAGGAGGGAATGATCCTTTCTATCTGGCTGAACCTCTGAAAAGGATCAAGACACCATCAAAATGTTGCCAACTCAGAAGGTCAAATGACTCCAAACACATTGGTGTATTTGCAAGGTTAGTCCTACCCAGTTGTCTGGTGAAGGACCTACCAGTTAAGTGTGGATACCAAAGGATTTGGAAGGTGGAAGGCTTCTAAGGTCATCACGTGGGTGAGATTTCAGGGTCCCAGCTTAGTTCTTGCATCCACCTGGTCTTTCACCTGGTTTCACAGGCACACCCTCCTTTCAGCGAGAGGCAGAGGTCCTGAAGTTGACGGTCGATAGAACACGCTGTCCTGCGCCGAGGCACAGCCTCTGGGCTGGAGTAGCAGGGCTCTGGTGGGAAGGTTTTGCTGCTAATGTATTTATAGAACGAATGTATTTCATTCAAATCTGTATTCCTCTAGGAAGGATAAAATAAAGACTTTCAAAAAATACAGGATTCCTCTCGTGATGTCATTTTGGGGAAGAAGGAGAAGAATTGAGTCTTTAGGAGAAAATGGAACAACTTGAGTTTTTTTAGTGTTAGAAGCAGAGAGAACATGTCCTAAGTACTGTAGCTCTGAGATCAAACTCAAACGTGCGTCTGCATAACAGTGCTGAGTGAAACTGCTTCCTGTGTCCAGCTCATCCCCTGCCTTCTCCCTAAGGCAGTGCCTTTGCTCTGCGGCCATCTTGCAGGACTGGCCTGTCTACAGCTGAGAGAGGAGGCAAGGTGCTGGCAGTCAGAGGTGGCTGCTGTCCCTGGGTCATGAAGCCTCTGTCAGGTCAGGGCAGCTGTGAGGTGACTGGGGCAGCTCCAAGTTTACCCTTTCACCAAAGACACCCTGGTGGCAGGCCACCCCTGCTCCCGGGTACTGGAACTAGTTTCCTTTCTCCCCCTATCTCAGTGGCTCATGCTGGGTTAAATGCTATCCAGCCTGATGTTTAAAACAAAACAAAACAACAGAGGATAATAGTTTTAAGTGAGACTGTAACTGTTACTGCTTATTTACCACTGTCTCTTCCATTTTCTTTTTTTTTTTTTTTACCTTTTAGACTTAAAATGTGCATTCTAAGTCCTTCTCACAAGATGAATAAATCAGTAGCTGGCCTTTTGACAAGGTTTCACTCAGCCTTCTCCGGCTGTTGCAGGCGGCCTCACCTGCTGCTGCTGTGGGTGAATGGTCACGTTGAGGAGCAGGATGTGAGTGCGGGCCCTGGAGCCTGGCTGACTTTCTCCAATCTGGGCTTTGCTGCACAATGGTTTGTAACCTTGGTCAAGTTATGTGACTTCTATGTTTCTGTTTACCGTAAACAGGCAATAGTAAGAGTTCCCATTTCATAATACTGTTGTTGTTAGTTAATATGCATAAAGGGCCACCACAGTGCTTAATGTACAGTAAACATGAACCAGTAGTTTTATGTTTTAGGTCAGTGTAGATTTCTACCCTAAAAATAATGGCTATACATGGCCCATGAAACCCTGGGTTTTGTTAATACAAGTACAACTGGGTATAATTTGAGATTTCAAGGCCAAAGCCTAGAA
This sequence comes from Macrotus californicus, assembly GCA_007922815.1. Taxonomy (NCBI): domain Eukaryota; kingdom Metazoa; phylum Chordata; class Mammalia; order Chiroptera; family Phyllostomidae; genus Macrotus; species Macrotus californicus. Next base: position 30,396 of record VMDR010006700.1, read on the forward strand.
ACTAGTTTGTCCTGTTCCTGTAGGTCAGTGTACGTACCCTCTGTGTTTCCTCCCTTAAAAGGGGTGTTTAGAGTTCTAGCCAAGATGAAGGCGAAGATAGAAACCCTTCACTTCCTCACACAACCAAAAGGAGGATAACAACCAATCTAAAAACAAACAACCGGAAGTGCCAGAAAACCAAACTGCATGGAATTCCAACAACCAAGGAGTCGAAACATTCACCAGACTGGTGGGAGGATGGCAGCAAGGCCAGTGGAGAAGACTCGTGGCGAGGTGGTGGACTGCCCGGGCGAGGCGGGGCTGGCTGAACAGGAAACTAAAGAGTCAAGCTTGCTGTAAACTACCTCGGGGGTTGTCACGGTGGGAGAAACTCCCAGTCTCACACCATAGAGTATGTTGGAAAGTGGGGCTAGAGTGGAGCAAGGGAGCCACGTTGTTCCCTTTCTGACCCCTCCCCCACAGACAAACACAGCAGAGAGTTGCCCCACCTGGGTGAGCACGTAAGGCCCTGCCCTCTGGCAGCATAACAGGTGCACTGAGACAAAGAACTATGGCCCGAGTGCAAGAACAGAGCAAAGCTCCAGAGAAAGAGCTAAGTGATGAGATGGCCAACCTAGCTGATGCACAGTTCAAAACACTGGTAATCAGGATGCTCAAGAACTGATTGAGCTCCGTTGCAAAATGAAGGAACAAATGAGAGCTACCCAAAGTGAAATAAAGCAAAATATACAGGGGACTGGCCAGTAGTGAAGGGAAGGAAACCAGCACTCAAATCAATGATTTGGAACAAAAGGAAGAAATAAATATCGAACTGGAACAGAATGAAGAAAGAAGAATTCGAAGAAATGGGGAGAGGCTTAGGAGCCTCTGGGACAGCTTTAAACGTTCCAACATCCGAGTCATAGGGATGCCAGAAGGAGAAGAACAAGAGCAAAAAGATGAAAACTTATTTGAACAAACAATGAAGGAAAACTTCCCCAATCTGGCAAAGGGAATAGACTTCCAGGAAGCCCAGAGAGTCCCAAAGAAATTGGACCCAAAGAGGAACAACACACCAAGGTACATTGTCATTAAGTTACCCAAGATGAAAGATAAAGACAGAATCTTAAAAGCAGAAAGAGTTTGAAAAGAGAGAGTTACCTACAAAGGAGTGCCCATAAGACTATCAGCTGATTTCTCAAAAGAAACCTTGCAGGCAAGAAGGGGCTGGAAAGAAGTATTTGAAGTCATGAAAGGCAAGGACTTACACCCAAGATTACTCTATCCAGCAAAGCTTTCATTTAGAATGGAAAGGCAGATAAAGTGCTTCTCAGATAAGATAAAGGAGTTCATCATCACCAAGCCCTTATTATATGAAATGTTAAAGGGACTTATCTAAGAAATAGAAGATCAAAAACTCTGAACAGTAAAATGACAACAAACTCACAACTATCAACAACTGAACCTAAGAACAAGAAAACCTAAGCAAACAACTAGAACAGGAACAGAATCCGAGAAATGGACACCACGTGGAGGGTTTTCAGTGGGGAGGGGGAGGGGAGAAGGTACAGGAAATAGGAGGCAGAATTGGTAGGCATAAAACAGTTGGGGAGGGATTAAGAATGGAATAGGAAACAGAATTCAAAGAATTTATATGTACAACCCATGGACGTGAACTAAGGCGGGGGGGAATGCTAGAGGGTGGCTCTGTGCAGGCTGGAGGGGGCGGAAGGGGGAAAATTGGGAAAACTGTAATAGCATAATCAATAAAATATACTTTAAAAAAGAGGGGTGGTGTTTATAGCTTTGCATGTGTGCTAAGCTGAGGCCCTCAGTACATCAGAGGGCACGGAGGTGACCGGAACTAGTCTCAGCCTTTTTAGGCTGTTGACTTAAATACACACTTCCTAGGAAACACATTTAACTGTATGTTGAACATAAGCTGTCAGCCCCTCATCAAGTATGACAACTTCAACTACAGTGTCTGATCACCAAGCTACATCTTAGTCACTCAAAAACAACATATCTGCAGGCATACAAGTGGTTAGCACCTGTTACGAGTTGGATGGTGCCCCCCGTCATATATTAAAGTTCTAAACCCCGAGTACCCCAGAATGTGACCATATTTGGAGGTAAGGTTTTCAAAAACTTATTAAGGTAAAAATCAGTTTCTTAGCGCAGGCCTTTATCCAAATGACTGGTGTCCTTCTAAGAGGAAATTTGGACACAGACAAGCGTGGAGGGACGACCACGTGAAGATGTGTAGAAGATTGCTATCTACAAGCCACGGAGAGAGGCCTCGGGAGAAACAACTGCTGACATTCTGATCTCAGACTTCTGGTCTCCAGAACTGTGAGACCATTAATTTCTGTAATAGGCATACAGGTACACAGCCAGAAGTGGCAGTCTGTGCCTAGCCCACCAAGTCCTCTAATTGTGGCCTGGCTAAAATTGGGATCTCATCATGGCTGCAGGTCTTTAAAGCTCACAGAGAAAAATCTGTTCCATTTGGACAAAGCAGTTACTTATCTACATGGACTAGGGAGCTTATAGGAGGTCTGCTGTGGTCTTTGTGTTTGCTGCTCTGCTGCATCCGCACCCCACCTGCCCCGCCCCCTTTTGTGCTGCTACAGACTTGCCAAGCACAGGCTGGAGGTGGGCTTTGGGACAGGGTGAAGATCAAGGTCTGTTACAGTGAGAACGAGGGGAGAAAATCCCTTCAAACAGACAGGTACCGACTTTGGGAAAGTGTACTGAATGATCTCCCATTGGTCGACAGACGGTTCCCTGCCCTTCTTAGCTGACACAGCCCAGGGCACGTGCGCCCTTTACTTGTGGATGTTGCCTGTCAGAGCAGTTACACGCTTTTGTTTACCATTTGCTTAGTGCTTGTAGGGCCTTACAGTAGTAGGCTTCACCCCCATTTTATAGAAGCTGAAGTTACGAACATTTAAGACTTTCTACCTTTCATGTTCAGTGATTTGCTGCCTTCGGAGTACTTGTTAAAATGTATATGTTTCTCCAGGGTTCTCTTCCGTGTTAATCTACATGCTGCTGTTCTGACACCTCATTGAAGGTGCATCACACTGCATACTTGTACTGAAGCTGTGAAATGCGTCTTTATAAGCAGAAAACACCTTTATGGGCCATTGTTCTTGATCGGTTAGAGACAACTGGCATTCGTCTATGAAAAAAAAGAATTATTAAAAAGTGTGAGAGATGGACATACTCTGTTAGGGACTTCTTCAGGGTGCCTGAGCCAGACATGCCGTAGTAGAAAGAGAGTATGCCAGGCTACTTTGCATCTGAAATTCCCAAAATGCAAACAGTGTTCCATGGCCAGAGAAAAGCAGGATCCATCCATTCATTCAGCGTATATTCTCTTGGGGAAAATAACATGTTAGACTTTAACCCTTTCGGTACGGGTGCCGGATAGATCCGGCGCCCATCTGATGACCTGTGTGGACGAGCACCGGATATATCTAGCATCCATCTGTATATAATTTTTATAAATTTTACTTATATAATTGATAGAATTTTATATAACTGTCTCTTAATATTAAAGTTACAAACAACACTTGGAAAAAAGCATTGTTTTATGAAGCATAGATCTTATATAAGGTTAGGAAAGTCTTCACACAAAGGAGGACTGACCGTGTGCTATGTGCGTGTTTTCGGCGCGGCACCTCGTCCAGCGGGAGTGTCGCGGCGGAAAGAGCGCTCGTACCGAAAGGGTAAAGGAGGGGTGGAGTAGGGAGGCGCATATATAAAGAAAAACAATGGCTTGTGATCAGGAAATTCAATTTCAAGTCCAGAAGCACACACATATGGAGGGGAAGAGGTATGTGTAGGACCCTGTTCCTTTCTTACAGGTGTGGTAAGGACGAAGGACTACACTGAAGATGGAAGAAACCTAAGTCCTCCAGAAGAAAATGATGAAATTCTGACACATCCATGCGAATATAATGCTATCAAAAAGGAGGTAATCTCTATGTTAACATAGAAATATCTACAAACATCTTTACGTGAAAAAGCTTGTCTGGTCATGTTATCTGTATGTATGTGTTACCATGATTCGTACAAAGGTAATCCAGATTGTCAGTCCCTTTCTATCATGCTTTCCCATGCTGTAGTCTGGAAAGCTAAAAACCACTTCCCAGACTGCTTTAGGGCTAGGATTCCAAACAAAACCAACACTCTTCCGATCGGAAGCCCTTGGGTGAGAGTTTGATTCGGAAATGAGTTATGTAGAGAGACAAGCAGGGCTCGGGCTTCTGTGTATTATGCGGGTTTGGATCTGCCAAGTGTGATGTGGTTTTGGAGCTGATGGCTGTGGTCGATGCTTTCTGGTGTGGCAGGTAGCATCCTGATGACAGGAACAGCAGCTCTGTCCTGCAAGCTCACGTCCATGGTGTCAGATTGGGAGTCGTTCCTAGAATTCAGCCTAGACTGATTTCAAGCCTTTTTTAGTGATTCTGTGGGCTGTCTATACTTTATAAATTCCTTTTGCTTAAACTAGCTCGAGGGGATTCTATTGTCCGATCAAGTTATCTTGAGTAGTTATCTGGCCTGGCTGGGTTTTAAGGCAGCAAGGGTCCAGCTGCTGTTAGGGAATGGGACGAGAATGGTGCCTGGCACCCGTGGCTGGAACATGGGTTAGATCACCTGTGATCACTTGCAGTGAAAGGTGCCTGTACCAATAAATCCAGCTTGACCTAACTTCTACCCTGGTGTAGCACCCTCAGAGTCTTTTGGCACGAAGTACTCGAGTTAGGAAATTCCTACAATTCTGTTCATTTGTAAGCCTTCTTTCCCGCAGTTTGACTTTGAAATTACAAAGAATTTCAGGGTTTGGCTTAGTCATAGAGGCGATAAGAGATGGAAGGAGTGGTAAATGAAGAGAACTGGGACTTTATGTCGGTGTGGTCATTACAGGGTGCTCAGGAAAGAATCATGCTCATTAGGTAGTGGAGGAGCTCCTTCTGCTGAGGAGGGAACTCTTTGGGGTTTGGGGTGCTTGGAATCTCCTCATAGATCACCATTCCACTTCTCAGACTTGCGCTCTTTCCCCCCAAACACCTTTTAAGAAATCTGCTGAAGCTGTGAGTTCATCCTGTGTTGTAAATGAGTAACCTGCAGGGTCAGGCTCTCCATCTGGTTTATCACTTTCTCAGCTTTATGGCTGCACATGGGAAGAAATTATTTTAGGGTAGTCACGATGACTCCCTGGTTCTCTGACCTAGCTTGTGCCTGTTAGTTTGTTTGCTTCTGTTCTCTTTGCTTTTGATGTCAAATCCAAAGCAGTCATTGCTAAGACCAATTCAAGAAGCTTAGCACCTGTCTCCCCACCCCCCTCAGAAGTTTCATAGTTTCCGGCTTATGGTGAAGTCCTTAATCCATTTTATTTTTTGTGTATATTGTGTAAGGTAGTGTGGTCCAGTTTCCCCAACACCATTATTGAAGAACCTGTCCTTTCCCAATTGTATATTCTCGATTCCTTTGTTGTAAATTGACCGTAAGTGTGTGGATTTACATCTGGCCTCTATTCTGTTCCATTGATCTAGGTGTTTGTATGCCAGTGCCCTACTGTTTTGATAACCATAGGTTTGTAATATAGTTTGAAGTCAGGGAGAGCGATGCTTCCAGCTTTGTTCTTTCTCAAGGGCTGCGCTGGTTTCCCAGGGTCTCTTGTGGCTCCACACAAATGTTAGGGTTGCTGTTTTTTTGGTGTGTGTGTGAAAAATGCCATTGGAATTTTGATAGGGATTGCATTGAATTTGTAGATTGCTTTGGGTAGTATGGACATTTTAACAATATTAATTCTTCCTATGCACAAGCAGGTAATATCTTTCCATTTTGTCTTCATTTTATCAGTGTCTTCAAGTTTTCAGTGTACAGATCTCTCACCTCATTGGTCCTTTATTCCTGGGTATTTTATTTGGTACAGTTGTAAATGGGATTGTTTTCATAATTTCTTTCTGATAATTATTATATAGAAACACAACAGATTTCTCTATGATTTTGTATCCTGCACCTACTGAATTTTAGTTCCAGCAGTTTTGGGGGCAACTTTAGGGTTTTCTGTATATGTCATCTGCAGATAGTTAACAATTTTACTTCTTCCTTTCTGCTTTGAATGCTTCTTTCCCCTGCCTAACTGGTCTAACTAGGGCTTCCAATACTATGTTGAATAAAAAATCCAAGAGTGGATCTTATGACCTCAGAGAAAAAAAAAAACCTTTTAAGCTTTTCACCATTGAGTATGGTTAGGTTTATAGTTGTTTGTATGGAAATAATAAATAACAACACAATAACAGTTTCCCATACATACAACTGCAAACCTACTTTTGCCCACCCCTGTATATGGACTTTATGTTGCTATATGTCCCCTCTATACCCACTTTGTTGAGTCTTATAAGTGGATGTTTGATTTAGTCAATTTTTTCTGCATCTTTTGAGATAGTCCTATGATCTGTATCCTTTGTTAATATATGTATCACATTGATTTGCAGATGTTGAACCACATGTGCATCTCCAGAATAAATCTTATGTGTTCATGGTTTATGATCCCTTTAACATATTGTTGAATTTGGTTTGCTAATATTTCATCGAGGATTTATACATTTATGTTCATCAGAAATACTGGCCAGTAATTTTCCTTGCTGGTGCCCTTGTCTGATTTTGGCATAATTTGGAATAGTAATGCTGGGCCTCATAAAATGAGTTTGAAAGTATTCTTTTTTTTGGAAGAGTTTGAAGAGGCTTAGAATTAGTTATTTAAATGCTTGGCAGAATTCACTGTGAGGTGATATGGTCCTGGGCTTTTGTTCGGAGGTGGTTATTTTTTAAAAATATTTATTGATTTGTAGAGGGGAAAGGAAGGAGAAAAAGAGGGAGAGAAGCATCGATATGTGAAGAGAAACATTGATTTGCAGCCTCTTGCAGGCCCTGAACTGGGAATCCGGCCTACAGCCTAGGCATGTGCCCTGACCGGGAGTCAATCCCCTGGGCCATACCAGCCAGGGCAAGAGGCTGTTGATTGCTGATTCAATCTCCTTGCTAGTAATCACTCAATTCAGATTTTCTTTTATAATCTGTGGTGCAAGATGTAAAGTTTCTACTTCATGATTTTTGAGTCCTCTTGAGTAAAGATTTGTCAATTTTCTCTTTTCAAAAACCCAGCTCTTGGTTTCACTGGTCTTTTCTATTGTCTTTTTAGTCTGTATTTTATTCCCACTGGAGTCTTCAAGTTCCTTTCTTCTACTAACTTTGGGCTTCGTCTCTTTTCTTGTTCTTTGAGGTGTAACAGTAGGATGAGGTACTGTTTCTTGACGTAGTTATTGCTATGAACTCCCCTCTCAGAACTGCTCTTGCTGCATCCATTGTTTTGGGTGTGTTTTATTTCTTTTTATGTCTGAAGGTATTTTCTCTTTTGATTTCTTCCTTGACCAGTTGGTTGTCCAGTACACATTGTTTAATCCCCACATATTTGTAAATTTTCCAGTTTTCTTTTTAGAAATGGTTTCTAGTTTCATACAATTATGGTTGGAAAGTGTTTGATATGCTTTCAATCTTGAGACTGACAGCCATCAGAAGGGAGGGGGTTGGGTGAAAAAGGTGAAGGGATTAAGCAGAACCCCCCACCCCAGACCTCAGACACAGAAAACAGTATGGTGACTACCAGAGAGAAAAGGAGGTGGGGGTGGGTGGGAAGAAAAGCTAAAACAAATGATTAAGACTTGTTTTGTGGTGTAACATGACCTATGCTGGAGAAATTTCCATATGTGCTTGAGAAGAATGTGTATTCTGTTCTTTTGGTTGGAATGTTTTGTATGTCAACTCCACCCAGTCTAATGGGCTGTTAAAGGCCACCGTTTTTTTATTTTTCTGCATGAAGGACCTACCATTGTTAAAGTGGAGTATTAAAGTACCCTTCTGTTATCATATTGCTGTTTCTCTCCTTAGGTCTAGTAACATTTGCTTATGTGTTTATGTGCTGTGCTGGGTGCATAAACTTAGGAATGTCCATCCTCTTGTTGGACTGACACTCATGCAACGTCTCTTCCTTGGTAACACTGAATGCCTTGCTAGGGAAAAAAAAGACATGCCACTTTTTTTTTTTAAGATGTTTAAAATTTATTTTTAGAGAGAGGGTAAGGGAGGGAGACAGGGAGAAAAACGTTGATTGGTTGCCTGTCGCATGACCCCAACTGAGGACCTGGCCTGTAACCCAGGCATGTGCTCTGACCAGGAATCAAACCAGCGACCTCTCAGTTCACAAGCCAGAGCTCAATCTGCTGAGCTCTACCAGCCAGAGCGCACTTTTAATTTAGTTAACCAAACAGCACTGAAGACACCTCTAAGTCATGAGTAGTAACTGGAGAGCAGTCAGATTGGAAAGTGCACTCTGGGGCACCTGCCTGTTTGTGGCCTGCTCTGCCGTCTTGGCCAAACCACAACCCTTCCTGGCCTGGGTTTACCCATCAGTTATGATTACACAATTTCCTTTTTAAAAATTCTACAAATTACTGGCTGTTTTACAAATTTAGATGGCCTGTGACAGATGCGATACTTAAGGAATCATTTTCTAAAAGATCTTTTTTATTACCCTTTCCAAGGAGACCTGCAACAGGAAACTCACACACTGCACACTCGCACAGCAAACAGAGAGCGGCCCTGCTCTACTGCCACGGCAGCTGCGGAGAGGGATGTCGGGCGGTAGGAAATGGATTCTGTTTCTGTCCCTACACATGGAACACTTTTAGGCCAGCTTTTTCAAACATGGAGTTAAGGTAAACAAAACAGGAGACTGTATGATCTTCATTAAGACTCCATTGGTGTTTCTGAGTGCCTGCTCCCAAAAGGGCCACTAATAGATGAATTTCTTGTATTACCAAGAACAAGCCTCTCTCGTCTTCCAAATGCTTCATTTACTAAAACACAAATAGAGCAGTGAGAAATTACCAGATCAGAAAATTAAGACTATAATATAAAAAGACTAAAATGTATAAATGAGCAATAAGTATCTCTACCCTAGGGTAGAAATTTTGTTTATGAAAATATATTTAACACTTAGTAAATGGGAAAGTATGTAACCGACTCAGAAGTTCAAGGTAATGTTCTGAATGAGTTTTAATTTGGTCTAACTTGTTTTTTGTATATTCTTTGCCTTATCCTGGACTTATCTAATCTACCTTGATAGCGAGTTTCTCATCCCTTATAACAATGACTCCATCGTCCCATTGTTCTTCTCCTGAGAGCTATCTTCTTTTCATCTGTCTGTGCATCATGGACACACAGAGCTCTTTCGGGTTTAGGACCCTTTTTCTACATGGGAGGGAAGATTCAGGAGACATATTAGGGCTCCATTTTACAGGACAAACCAGACTACCTCAACATAATAAATAAGCAGCCAGGCTCCCAGGAAGGGAGGGGAGCAGATTCTGAAGAAAGTAGTTGAAAAAGGGCAGATTTATTCACACTGGAAAGGGGAGGCCCATTCTTTGAGACCATGCTGCATTTCCTCCCAGCCTTCGTATTAAGATCTTTCAATTTTAAAATTTAAATTTTGTCATAAACAACATTTAAAGTATGAAGACAAAATTATTTGTGAACATGAACATTTCCAAATTACACCTGATTCTATTTCCTAAGCAAACTACTCTACAGATGAACACAGGACCAACTGTGCTACCTACCTAATGTATTTGAGCCACACATTGTGTTACAGAACTCATTCAGAAAAAGCAGGAAATTAAGATTCTCACCTGAAGAGACTGTGCTTATATCCCAGACCCGAAGCCCTTCTTTCTGACCTCCAAAGGCATAAATAAATGGGAAGTCAGGACAGCAGGCAGAACAGAAGAGAACTCCCTGAGAGACAAGGACAGAAGGTCAGTGATTTCAATCTTTATGAGAGCCCTGACGTGGACCCCTATTCCTGTCTACAAGAACTGTGGTTTGAATGGTTACTCAAAACCAGCTCATCAGTATCTCTTTCAAGCCTCCTGCAAAGGTAGCTCCCAGTCAAGCTGAAAAGAACACCACCACAACAGGAAGCCAGGCAAGTTCAGCATGATGGACATTCTGAGGATACGTGTGTGCTACGTGCATTCGGATCTCTTATCTCCACTGTCATTCTGTCTGTTATGGATTACTTAATAAACCTAATTGGCTAATTACTTTTAATTCTTTTAAAGCAATAATGATACTATAAAAATTCCTAACCTACCTTTCCACAAATATTTACATACACACATACATTCAATTTTAAACAGCTGCACGGTGTTCTATATCTGCAATTTAATTTATGTAACTCAGTGCCTGGCATATACTAGGTGTGTAATAAATACTTGCTGAATGAATTCATTATTTCTAAATTTTCTGCTACTACATAGTAATCGATTTCAGTGTGATCAGAACTAGTTATGCAAAGAGGTGGTAAACTAACCCAAACAGCTATGGTGTCCTAAAGGTTCAAGATTTCCTGGGACAATACTGATTTTAGGGTAAAAAAATGTGGCCATTCCACTGGTGCCCTAGAAAACCTCCAACACCTCTTGTTCTTACCAAGCATGTGTTAATCACGTGAATTGGAAAAGGAACCAGATAGTAACTGATTTCCTCTCAAACTATCCTAAGTCATACAATTCTCACCAAACTTGGGTAAGACTGAAATGAACTCCCCCAACAAACCCATACTTAATGCAGTGATTCCTGGAGAAAGACAAACAGTGTAAGTCAGAAGCAGAAAACAAAGACACCCAGGGGGAACCTCACCATTTTCATGTCCCTGGAGTGAACCAGACTTGGCCTATCTCCTAGTATGTCCCAGATCTTCACATACTTGTCTGCTGACGCAGTCACAAGACAGCCCTTGATTTGACTGCTGAGATCAAGACCTACAGGAAGATTGGTTCAGAGATTCTGAAATACAGATTTACTTCATCATAATTTAATAGAAATGAAAGAAACACTATTCTTGCTCACCGGAGATTTCATCATTGTGTGCATTAAGTGTAAAAATTGGCTTATCTGAACGTGCATCCAAATTATATACAAAGCCATCATCTGTACTGGCCTGGAAAGAGTAAAAGAGAGGCAAGATAGTGCTATGTGACAATACGTTTTAACACTGGATAGACAGTACAAATTGCAGTGAAAATCAGCCATATACCTGACTCACCTGAGGGGCTGATTGAAAGTTAATGTGGACGGGAAGAATTTACTTATGGAAAAGCCGAGTTTGCCCTTCCACGGACTAGTTCAGTGGACAGCTTATTCAGCAGCTGGGTTTGAGGGGGAAGGCATGGGAGTGGCATGGACTAGGGTTAGAGAGGCAAAGGCACCAAGGTGGTAGTCACACCCGCGAGAACAGGGGACATGCCTTGGGAATGTAGAGTTAAAAGAGCAGTGTGTTGAGGACAGAGGCCTGGAGAGTATGGCCTGTAAGGGACAGGCTGAGGACAAGCTCACAGAGGAATCCAAGAGGGGGGAGGGAATAACAAAGAATGTCAGGGAAGCCAAGGAAACGGGGCTTCTAGTGCTGCCAATATTTTGGTGGAGTCAATCGGATAAAGACTGAAAAGCAGATGACAGTGGGTCCTGACATCTGCAAGACAAAGAGACTTGGGCCCTGGCTTTTTGGCTCAGTGGATTGAGCACTGGCCTGCGAATCAGGGTCCCGGTTCGATTCCCAGTCAGGGCACATGCCTGGGTTGTGGGCCACGTCCCCAGTAGGGGACATGAAAGGGGCAACCACACATTGATGTTTCTCTCCCTTCCCCTCTCTCTAAAAATAAATCAATAAAATCTTTAAAAAAAACCCACACACACACTTAGTTAAGGATGGGAGAGAGACTTGAGCCTATACACAGCCAAGAGCAACAGCCAGTGTGGGAAAAGGGAGGGAAAAAGGACAACTGACGTAGTCTTGGGAGACTGGGCTGCGGGTGGGGACAAGAACAAGAGGAAGGAGCTCTCACCCTCTGAGATGAAACCACTTTACTTTGATAACTTCCCATTTCCCTAGATATTTGTGATTTGAGTACTGCTGACCATTTATTAGCACACAGCTCAGGAAACGTGTGTGCTGGACTGCTGAGCCAAAGTACAGCACACACTCAAATGCCGCCGGGACTTCACTCCTGACCTGGCTCATCCATCTGATGACCTGTGTGCACGAGCGCCGGATCTATCTGGCGCCCATACAATGGCTCACAATGGCTCACCTCGCTCGTCCAGCGGGAGTGTCGCGGCGGAAAGAACGCTGGTACCGAAAGGGTTAAGGTGGCTCAGCTGGGAGCTGCACTCACCTCTGTGCACAGAGCTGAGAGTCAGTGTTCTCAGAACCCTTGTTTCAGGAACCCTTTGAAACTGTCCATATTTTAAGAAAGCCGTTTTATAAAAGAACTCTCCTTCATTTACAAAACACTACACATTTACTTCAGGAAAATTAGGAAATACACGGATGTGTCACAATTCCTTTGATTACTCGTCCCTTCTGAGTGGAAGCTGGGATTTCATCTCTCCATGGATTGCCATGTCAATGGAAGAGCTGGACATACACAGAAAACTGCCACCCCAAGGACAGCTGGGGTGTTTACAGAAAGATCCAACACTTTCTTCCTATCTGGGAGACAGTGCTATCTGTGTTAGTTAAATAGGCTAGTGTCCTCATTACTGGACTTCCATTTAAGTACTAGGACTTATTTAAAAAACATAAAAAAGACTTCCGGCCAAGATGGAGGCGTAGGTAGACACACACACTGTGCCTCCTCGCACAACCAAAAGAAGGACAACAACAAATTTTAAAAGAAAAAACAACCAAAACTGACAGAAAATCGAACCGTATGGAAATCCGACAACCAAGAAACTAAGAAACATACATCCAGACCGGTAGGAGGGGCGGAGAGGACTCACATGGCGGGGCGGCGGCTGGCGGATCCGGGAAAGGCGCGGCTGGCCGGGAGAGGTGGCGGCTGCGGCCCGGGCGTCCCACTCCCTCGTGAGGATAAACGGGGAGGAGCAGCTCAGGAGCGGGACGGACCCCGCAACCCAAAGTTCCGGCTCGGGGAGGTGAAGCCTCAGAGCCTCTGATTGAAAACTCCTGTGGGGATTGAGGCGGCGGCAGCGGGAGAAACTCCTGGCCTCACGGGAGAGCTCGTTGGAGAGACCCACAGGGTCCTGGAGCGTACACAGCCCTCCCACCGGGGATCAGCACCGGAGCCAGCACCAGAGGGGCCCCGTTGGACTGTGGGTAGTGCGGAAAGTGACTGGTAACCGGCAGGGAGCGGAGCGGCCGCCATTGTTCCCTCTCGGACCCCCTCCCCCACAAACAGCATCACAACGCAGTGACGTGGCTGCCCTGCCCTGGTGAACACCTAAGGCTACGCCCCTTACTACGTAACAGGCGTGCCAAGACAACAAAAATGGCCCAAATGAAAGAACAAATCAAAGCTCCAGAAAAAATACAACTAAGCGATGAAGAGAGAGCCAACCTATCAGATGCACAGTTCAAAACACTGGTAATCAGGATGCTCACAGACTTGGTTGAATTTGGTCGCAAATTAGATGAACAAATGAAGGATACAATAAGGGAAATGAAGAAAAATGTACAGGGAACCAACAGTGATGGGAAGAAAAATGGGACTCAAATCAATGGTGTGGACCAGAAGGAAGAAAGAAACATT